>MU174354.1:40718636-40833525 GCA_016696395.1 Antechinus stuartii
TCTCTCTCTCTCTCTCTCTCTCTCTCTCTCTCTCTCTCTCTCTTTCTTTCTCTCTCTCACTCCCTCCAATCTCTCTCTTTCCATCCCCTCTCCTCTTGCTTAGTCTAATCTCTTTCCTTTTATTTTTCCTCATTTTCCCTGTCTGTTTTTGTGTTCTTTCTTTCTGTATCCTCATCTTATCTCTCTATTTTTTTTTCTGGTATTGGGTTTTCTTCAAATTATAAAATTTTTCAGTTAGTTGAACCCTCTTTGAAAACCATGTCTTCTCTTTTGTCACAGAAATATTAGTTGGCAGGGAATTTCTGGTTCTCAGATTTTTATATGGTCATTTCTGTTCTTCATTGTTATTTTCTTTTGATCTTTTTGGAAATTGCTAAGGGACATGAGAAATATTGTATAAATTAAGATTCACTGGTTGTGATTTGGGAGAAGTGTCTGAGATGATGTCTTTTCCTAAAAGAGCAATATAGTTGGGCCCCCAATCCTCCATAACTACTTTGCAGGCCAACTGAGATACTAGCATTCTCTTAGGGCTGGGTGAAGCTTTAACCTCAAACTGCTGTCAATTGTAACTTTGCCCCCAAAAATAATACTAGGAGTGGAAGACCATTAAAATCCTGTGAAATAGACTTTACAATCTGGATTTTATTCAATGAAATAAACACTTAATTACAAACATCTGTTTTAGCCTAAATTCTAATTACTTAATCTAGCCATCTGTAATTTTAATGATTTTCCACGATTTTCTTTCTTTGCAACGTGATTAATGAGAATGACATGTGAACAAGTGGTTCTACTTCTCTAGTCAATCACAGAGCTCTTTTTCTCCTCTACTCCTACCATTTCCTTTTCAATGGAAAACCATGGAGTTTTTGCTTTTTGCCAGCAGCTGCCTGGCAGGTAAAGCTGGTAGGTGACATGATGTGCAGAGCCAAATTGTTTCTGTTTTTTTTTTTTCATCTTAGCCACTAACTCTCCTGCCTCTTAGGAGATAGCTCCTATGTTTATATAGGGATCCACCTGCTACACTGTAAACTTGATGCCATGGAGATCAGGGGAGAGGGAAGGAGGAAAAGAGGGGAAAAGGGAGAGAAAAATTAGAGAGAAGAGGAAGGAAAAAGAAAGAGAAAATAAAGAGAAGGGAATGATGGAGAAAGAGAAAATTTAAAAGGGGGTAAGGAATATAAAATAAGAGGGAGCCAAGAACAGGGAAGGAAGAAAAAAAAGGAAGAAAGGAGGAAAGGGGAAAGAGAGGAAAGAAGGAATAAAAGGGAGAATGAAAGAAAGGAAAAGAGAATGAAAAAAGAAAAGGGAAAGAAAGAACAAAAAAGAGAGAGAAAGAGAAAAAGAAAAGGAGAGGATAGATTAGGCAAGAGGGGAAGGAACAGAGAGAGACAGAGAGGGGAATAAAAAGAAAATGAAAGAAAGAAATGTGAAAAAGGAAAAAGGGAGAGAAAAAAAGAGGAGAGGAGGAGAGAAGCATAGAAAAGAGATGAGGAGGGGGAGAACTCCAAACAAGGGGATGCTTTCTCTTCTGAAGGCAGAGTAGAGGAAGGCAATTCAAGGTTGTTTCCCCACTGGGGCTGTGCTCCATCTTTCTTTGTGCTCTTTAGCAGCACTGTCACATAAAAGGGCCACGCTGTTTGCATGGGGAATTCCAGAAACAACAAGGCAGGTGGGGAGACGTGCTGCTCTTCAGTAAGGTCATTGCCATAGCAAGAGGCTCAGAGAGGCGTGTGGCTGTTGTCATTGTTGCTGCTGCTGTTTCATCTTCTCACTTTCCCAAGGCACTTTCCCCTCCCCCTCCTTCCCAAGAAGGGTTATAGTGATGTGAAAGGACCCCTTATATAAGGGATACAGGAGATTGCAATTCTAGTCCAGGCTCTGTCACTGATTTGTCATGTGAACTTCGATATATCACTTAATCTCATCTCAATGCCCTCAATTTAAAATAGGAGGCATAACTCATACCCTTTCCCATTTCATAAGGATTTTATAGGAATAAAAGTTCCAAGGGAAAGTACATTGAGGAATTTTTAACTTCTCTGGGTTTCAGTTTCCTCATCTGAGGTTGTACTAGAGCCTTTTCAATTGTATGATTCTAAATATAAGTAAGCAGAATGAAATGACTTGGATACTTTTTGGTCTCACAGATAATACACCCAATATTTTACATAGGTAATCAAGCTATAAAATTTTCATAGTCTCTTAGGCAAAATATTTGATTAGCATCCATTCTCCAATCAAGACAATCAAGGAAACTTATCGAATGACAATGAGAATCAATGGCAGATCTAGCATTAGATGCTTGACTCAGGCTCCCTTCCTTCAATAGTCCATTGAATGAAATAGAAAAATTCTCTATAAAATATTGAGACAGTCCTGAGATTTCCTACTGTTCTTATATACCACAACCAATTCAATCATTGAGTCTGAAGTTAGAATACAGAATCATCACAGAATGATGACATCTTTTCTTAGCTCTTTTTTAATGCTTATGATTGGCAGGAAATTCTCCAATAAATTGTTTATTTAAAAATAGTTAGCAGGTTTGGAGAAAACATAGCCTCCTATCCTTCCACTTCTTTTATTCAGAAGAAATTTGTTATTTACCATTACTGGAATCTTGGTTATGTGACCCAGTCCATCTTTGCCCTTTAGCTTCAATTATCTTCATATCCAAGCTTGAAACTACATTCTAGCACTTCATTATTCCACTAGCCACCACTCTAGAATTCCCTCTGACTTTCTACCATCCCTCATCTATAGTTCCTCATCCATGACTGTATTCTATTACAACAAATACACCAAAAAAAATCAGAGCTTCATAGGAGAAGAGACTTCAGAAGTTATATAGTCCAATCCATTGATATGATAATGTTTCTTTGTATTGACATATTCATTACTTCCCATAGATGTGATAATATGTATATAGCAATTTGGAAACCTGCAAGCACTATAAAGGACCATAGATCTAGAATTAAAAGGGAATCTGAGGCAACTTTCCTTCAGCCCTTGCATTTTGCATAAAAGGAAACTGAGACTTGGGTAGATTAAATGCCTTACCTAAGGCAATACTGTCAATAAACTCAGAGATGGGATACAAGTATTAGCTAGTATCACTATTGGTCTTTGCTCCTGATCCCAGGCAGCTACTAAACATCACTGGAGGAAATCATGAAATTTTTGCCCACTATAAATTCATGGTGCATAACTAAGCTGAGCTCTGATTGATGCTTAACATTCTTTCTATTATTGACTCTCCATTATTCCCCACAGAAACTGTTCCAAATCTCTATCTCTCTGTTGCATGTCTCTACTGAACTCCTAGTTCTCAAATTTATATCAAATGACATATTCCTACTTCATTGAGAAGACTGAGGTCATTTGAAGGAAGATCTGCTCATCTTCTTCTTTCTCTTCCTTTAGAATGTCACAGCAAAGTTACCTCACTTCTCTGCAGCCACAAAATAAAACTCAATGCTAATCATTATTTAAATAAATCCTTCTTTTTCAGCCCATAATCCCATTCCTTCAATCCTCTAGCAATCATATCCTTTTTCTGATGCTTCTCCAACATCTCCCTTATCGCTGGCTCTTTCTTGTTTCCTATTTGCCAGTGGCTCTTCATATGTCACCCCCCCCCCTTTATCACAGTATGCCCTCTAACCAAACTACACTATTCTCCCTTCTCTAAACATACCTGCAACATCCCAACAGTAATTTTCCCCAATGTCTGAAAGGTGTTTCCTTAACCTTTTTGCCCGTTGAATTCCTCTCCCTTAATTAAAGCCTAAGTCAAATGCTACCACTTTCATGAAGTCTTCTCCCAGTTACCAATATCCTTTTCCCCTAAGTGTAATAGAGAAATTTCTTTTATACACTTTATGTACTTTATTTTGTACTTCAATGATCTGCATTTGTGTCATATCCTTCTAATAGACTGAAAGCTCCATGAGAGGAAAAAAGTGTCTCTCTGCTAAGGTCTAGCATGGTATTCTGCACATAATAAGCATTTAGCTAAGATTTTGAAAATGAATTGAAATCCACTTGTGCCTAAAGGAAACCAGGATTGTGCTTTTCTGCCTCAGCATCTTTACTCATAGCATTCTCCCAACTTTCAATTCCCTTTCCTATCTTCTCTACTTATGGGAACATGCAGATCAGATGACTCCCATTTTAAGATGCCTTCTTTGACTATTCCAGCCCAATGGGGCCTAGGAGGTTCAGTCTTCGCTCCTGTCAGTGATGTCAGTGAATCCTCATCTCTCTATAACTCCTTCAGCATCTAGTTGGGACTACTTTGATTATAATTGTATGTTTTATAGAATTACAGAGCAAAGGAATATTATGTCTGAAAGGGATCTCAGTGACCATCTTGTTCATACCTCTCATTTTACTTTTGCAACTAGATCCTAAGCCTCCTAGGAACAGGGAATGGGTCTTATGTCTTTTTATTTATACCCTACAGCACTGTACTTAGTAGAGAGACTTTGTATATACTAGATATTCCACAGTAATCTTTTAGCTGATTAGCAGATATGCAACCAGAACAGGTCTGAGCAATACCACAGGATTAGTTAGGACAAGTGTAGTAGTCATAGCCACTACAACTAGGAAACCACTACATGTTGCCCTGTGTTTGTCAAAAGTAGTGCATACATAAAATAACTGAATATTCCTAAATTGCCTGTTTAAGATCTAGAAACTAAGAAAGTATGGACATTCAGTGAAAAGGCAGCCTGAATTATCAGGCCATAGATTTAGGCTGGAAGGTACAAGCTAGAGTCCAGTTCTCATCTTTAAAAAAAGGAATATGTATATGTGCAAAAATGTTTGTATCAGCCCTTTTTATAATAGCAAGGAACTGGAAATTGAGTAGAAGCCCATCAGTTGGGGAATGGCTGAATAAGTTATACTATATGAATGTAATGGAATATTATTTGCCTCTAAGAAATGACGAGGAAGAGGATTTCAGAAAAGCCTGGGAAGATTTTATCAACTGATGCTAAGTGAAGTGAGTAGAATCAAGAGAACATTGTACATGGTAACAACAAGATTATGTGATGATCAACTGTGATGGTTATGGCTCTTTTCAACAGTGCAGTGATTTCACCTGTCATATTGGCTAAGATGCCAGGAAAAAATAATGATGAATGTTGGAGGGGATGCAAGAAAACTGGGACACTGATGCATTGTTGGTGGAGTTGTAAATGAATCCAACCATTCTGGAGAGCAATCTGCAAATATGCCCCCAAAGTTATCAAACTGTGCATACCCTTTGATCCAGCAGTGCTACTACTGGGCTTATACCCCAAAGAGATACTAAAGAGGGGAAAGGGACCTGTATGTGCCAAAATGTTTGTGGCAGCTCTGTTTGTAGTGGCTAGAAACTGGAAAATGAATGGATGCCCATCAATTGGAGAATGGCTGGGTAAATTGTGGTATATGAATGTTATGGAATATTTTTGTTCTGCAAGAAATGATCAATAGGTGATTTTAGAAAGGCCTGGAGAGACTTACATGAACTGATGCTAAGTGAAATGAGCAGAACCAGGAGATCATTATACACTTCAACTATGATACTGTATGAGGATGTATTCTGATGGAAGTGGATTTCTTCGACAAAGAAAAGATCTAACTCAGTTTCAATTGACCAATGATGGACAGAAGCAGCTACACCCAAAGAAAGAACACTGGAAAATGAATGTAAACTGTTTGCATTTTTGTTTTTCTTCCCGGGTTATTTCTACCTTCTGAATCGAATTCTCCCTGTGCAACAAGAGAACTGTTGGGTTCTACACACATATATTGTATCTAGGATATACTGTGACATATTTAACATGTATAGGACTGCTTGCCATCTGGGGGAGAGGGTGAAGGGAGGGAGGGGAAAAGTTGGAACAGAAGTGAGTGCAAGGGATAATGCTGTAAAAAAATTACCCAGGCAAGGGTTCTGTCAATAAAAAGTTATAATTATTTTAAAAATTAAAAGAAAAATAATTTTAAGGCCACTCTAATAGATTTGTGATGGAAAGAGCCTTCCACATCCAGAGAAAGAACTATGGACACTAAATGTGGATCAAAGCATAATATTTTTTACCTTTTTTGGTTGTGATTGTTTGTTTTTTTCCTTTCTCGTGTGTTTTTTTCCCTTTTTGACCTGATTTTTTTTTGGTAAAGCATAACCAAAGAGATATAGAAATATGTTTAGAAAACTTGAACCTTTTTATCTTATGTTGGATTGTTTGCTGTCTCAGGAAGAGGGAGGGAAAGAGAGGGAGAAAATTTTGAAACACAAGTTTTTGCAGGGGTGAATATTGAAAACTATCTTTGCATATATTTGGAAAAAATAAAATACTATTAAAAAAAGAAAAGGAGACCTACTATGAGAAAGATTAAGTAACTTTCTCAAAGTTATATAGCTAATAAGTATCAGCTACCTTTTGAACCCAGGACTTCTCAATGCCAGGTATCCCTCTTTAATCACTGTGCCCCAGTACAGAATCAAGGATCTGGAAAGAATTGGGGTATGAGTTTGTTGAACTACATTTGAAAGATGATACAGAACAGGAATCAGGAATAAGACAAATGTTATTTTGATTTCCCCCAAAAGGAAAAGAATAGAGTCTCTAAACTATGGACCAGTGAATTTAGCTTTGATTTCTACAAAAATTCATTATTAAAGAAATGGTTAGTGAATATCTTTAAAAGGAAATGGTAATCACAGTTAAATCAGTGTGGTTTAATCAAGTACAGGTTATGCCAGACTGACCTTACTTCCTTTTTTGGCAGAATTACTAAATTTCTAAGTCAGAGTAATGAGGTTGATATAATTTACCAAGATTTTAGTTAAAGTATTCTAATAAAGCCTTTCATATTATTCTTGCAGAAAAGATGGAAAGATGTGGGCTACCTAATAGTACAATTAGATGAATTCAGAACTGGTTGAATGGCTGGGCTCAAAGAATAGTTGTTAATAGTTTGATGTCAGCCTTGCAAGAGGTCTATAGGAAAATGCTCTAGAGCTCTGTCCTAGATCCTTAGCTGCTTAACATTTTATACTTTAGATAAAGGCATAAAAATCATCTTTATCATATTTTTGGTGACTCAAAGCTAGAGGACATTGGATGCTGTAGCACCCAAAGAGATATCAACAGGTGAGAACAGTAGGCTAAATCTAAATAGTGTGGTATTCAATAGGAATGAATATAAAATCTTACATTTGGCCTTGAAAACTCATTGTCACAAGTATAATAGCTAGTGGAAAATATGCATAGGTAGCTTTTTGTTTGAAAAAAAAAGATTAAGGGATTTTCGTGTGTGGCAAGCTCTATATGAGCCTAGAGTGTAATATAGCAGTAGGAAAAAAAACTAATATAAACTTGGCTGCAATAAGAGGACAACTTTCAAAAATAAGGAAGTAGGCGGTTCTGTTCTGTTCAAAACACACCTGGGATGTTCTGTTCCATTTTGGAGACATTGTTTAGAAAACTATTGATAAGGTGGAGAGCATGAAGATGGGAGTAACTAAGATGATCTTGAGGTTATGACATATGGGAATCCATTGAAGGAAGGGAGCACAGAATTGCTAATTTCAAGTGTTTGAAGAACTGTCTTGTGAGAGTCGAAGTAGACTTGTTTGGTGTAGCCCCAGAAGACTGGGATCGGTATCAAAAGTGAGAGTAGAAAAGAAGCAACTTTAAGCTTATGTCAGGAAAAACTTTTTTTAAAATAGTTTTTTTATTTTCAAAATATATGCAAAGATGATTTTCAGCATTCACCCGTGCAAAACATTGTGTCCAAATTTTTCTCCCTCCATTTCCCCCATCTTCTCCCCTAAAAGCAAGAAATCCAATATGTTAAACCTGTGCAATTCTTCTATACATATTTCCACATTTATCATGCTGTTCAAGAAATATCAAATCAAACAGGAAAAAAATGAGAAAGGAAACAAAAAGCAAGCAAACAACAACAAAATAAGTGAAAATACTATGTTTTGCTCCACATTCAGTCCCTCTCTTGAGTGCAGATAGCTCTTTACATTACAAATCTATTGGAATTGGCATGAATTATCTCACTGTTGAAAAGAGCCACATCCATCAAAATTGATCATCACATAATCTTATTGTTACTATGTACAATATCTTCTTCATTCTAGTCACTTCACTTAGCATTAGTTCATGTAAGTCTTTCCAGGACTTTCTAAAATCAGCTTGTTTATCATTTCTTATGGAAAAATAATATTCCATAATATTTATATACCAAATTTATTTAGCTATTCCCCAACTGATGGTCATCCACTCAGTTTCCAGTTCCTTGCCATTACAAAAATGCTACAAATATTTTTGCACATACAGGTCCCTTTCCCTTTTTTATGATCTCTTTGGGATATAGGCCCAGTAGAAACACTGCTGGATCAAAAGTTATGCACAGTTTGATAGCCCTTTGGGCATAGTTCCAAATTACTCTCTAGAATGGTTGAATCAGTTTACAATTCCACCAACCATGTATTAGTGTCCCAGTTTTCCCACATCCCCTCCAACATTCATCATTATCTTTTCCTGTCATCTTAGCCAATCTGATAGGTGTGTAGTGGTATCTCAGAGTTGTCTTAATTTGCATTTCTCTGATCAATAGTGATTTGGAACACCTTTCATATGACGAAATAGTTTCAGTTTCATCATCTGAAAATTGTCTGTTTATCCTGCTGATCATTTCTTATAGAACAATAATATTCCATGACATTCTTATACCATAAATTATTCAATCATTCTCCAAGCAAGAGATAATTTACCTATTAGATCTTTGGAGAAGGGAGGAATTTATGACCAAAGAACTAGAGAACATTATGAAAGGCAACTTTGATTACATTAAATTAAATTAAAATCTTTTTTTAATGGCTTTTTATTTTCAAAATATATGCAAAGATGATTTTCAGCATTCATATGTGCAAAACATTGTGTCCAAATTTTTCTTCCTTCATTCCTCCCATCCTGTCCCCTAGAAGCAAATGATCCAATATATGTTAAACTTGTGCAAATCTTCTATACATATTTCCACATTTATCATGCTTTGATTATATTAAATTTAAAAGGTTTTGAACAAACAAAACCAACATAAACAAGATTAAAAAGGAAATACAAACCCGGGAGAAATCTTTACAACCAGTGTTTCTGATAAAGGTTTCATTTCTAAAATATATAAAGAACTGTGTCAAATTTATAAGAATATGAGCCATTCTCCAATTGATAAATGATCAAAGGATATGGACAATTTTCAGATGAAGAAATTAAAACCATGTCTAGTGACATAAGAAAATGCTCTAAATCACTATCGATTAGAGAAATGCAAATTAAAATATCTCTGAAGTACCACCTCATACTTCTCAGATTAGCTAAGATGCCAGGAAAAGATAATGATAAATGTTGGAGGGGTTGTGGGAAAACTGGGACACTTTGTTGGTGGTGTTGTGAAATGATCCATCTGGAGAACAATATGGAATCATGCTGAAAGGTGCTAATCAAACTATGCATATATACCCTTTGATACATCAGTTACAGGGCCTATATCTCAAAGAGATCATAAAGAAGGGAAAAAGACCCACATGTGGAAAAATGTTTGTAGCAGCTCTTTTTGTAGTAGAAAGAATTGGAAAATAGATGCCTGTTAACTGGGAAATGGCTAAATAAGTTGTAGTATATGAAGATAATGGAAATTATTGTTCTATAAAAATGATGAACAAGCTGATTTTAGAGAGGCCTGGAAAAATTTGCATGAATTGATGCTGAGAGAAACAAGCAGGACCAGGAATACATTGTACCCAATAATAGCAAGAATGTATAATAATCAGCTATGAAAGACTTGGTTCTTCCCAGTAGTTCAGTGATCTAAAGCAATCCCAATAGAATTTGGACAGAAAATATCTGTATCCAGAAAAAGAACTATGGAGATAGAATGTAAATCAACACATGTATATTCATTTCTTTTTTCTGTTTTTTTTCTCTCCTATAGTTTTGCCCCTTTGCTCTGACTTTTCTCTCCCAACATGATTTATAAAGGAATGTGTAGTAAAAATAGATAAATTTTAAAAATATTCTCTCCAGCCCATCCTCCTTAATCAAGCCCTCTTAATCTCACTTCTTACAATAACTCTGATAGAACCAGAACAAAGAATAGTAACTATATCGAGTACCAAATTCTACCTGACCCTGTGCCTGTCCAGTAACATAGACCCAGAAGTAAACTTAAATCTCATTCCTGAAGGAGCTTATCATTCATGACACAGATATTGGGATCAGAAGACATTCATCTCCATGTGAATGTCCATAAAAGAATAGGATGGAGGGCTGCTGGAAGGTACAGTGGATAATGTATCAGCCCTGAAGTCAGGAAGACCTGAATTCAAATAGGACCTCAGACACTTAACCCTTAAGACTCCAGGCAATTGCTTCACAAAAAAATAGGATAACAGGGATAAGGGCATTTAAGAAAGAGGGAAAGTGCATAGCAGGGAAGAAGTTTTGGTAGCCACAGATTGTGTGGGTGGAGCCTTGGGATAATGGAAAGCTATTTGACCCAGAAGTCAGGAGCCTTTGATTCTAGGCATGGCCCTACTACTAACTAGCTTGTGTGACCTTTGGAAAGACATTCTCCTTCTCTGTTCCTCACTTTACTAATCTATACAATTCAGGAGTTGTACTATATCATCTCTAAGTTCTCTTGTATATCCAATCTTCTATGATTCCAAGCTAGGATATGAGAATGCAAAGTGATCTCTAAACTTCTAATGTAATCATCTGGTTCTGAGCTCTAGGCAGGGGAGTGCTAATAAGTATTTAACAACCTGTTTTCTGGGGGCAGAAATGTATTTAGGACACTCTTTTACATTTTATATGCATTATTACCATTTTCACTGTCACTTTCTAAAGCCTGTGCAATCAGTGATACAATAAATCAATCCTTCATTTGTAGCATCTGCTGGATTTCCAAGGTGTAAATGCTCACACTGAAAATTTAACAATCAACTAGTTCAAGCTGGCTTGAACTTGTCTTTAGGGGAATTCCCACGTATTTCTGGATGACAGGATAAGAGTCTCAAATAGTGATGCTAATCCCTCATCAATTCTACCCTCACAGCTGTTTCCTTGTCTGTTCCTACTGTTCTGTAGCCCTAGGTTCCTCAAATTACCGTTCCATGGCATGTTCATATATGCATCTATTTGTAGGGTTAGGAGTGGAAGGATGAGTCTGGAGGATAGAATTCCTAAGTCACTAACAATGTTAATGAAGATAGGGAAGAGAAACAGATACAGAGCTTTAGACTGTATAATAAGGATTCATAGTCAGACAAATTGGATTCTAGTTTGAGCTCTGCTATTTAATTAAGGCAAAGTCATTTGTCCTCTGTGCCTCAGTTATCCCATCTCTAAAATAGGATGATAATGTCTACACCAGCTACTTCACTGGAGAGTGGTAAGGAAATTAACTTATGAATTCTAAGATTCTCTAAAAATAGGAGTAGGGATCATGCAATCAGGAGCAGTGAAAGTTTGAGGATCTTGGAGCTCAGGGGATCAGTTTGGACAGTTTAAACAACTTGTTCTTTAGACATATGTTAAAATATGCTTTGATTTTGAAAAGTTTATGAGACTTGATGAGTGTTATGAGAGGCCCCGAAGCTCTTAGCTGGCAGCAGTCTTGGTAGCTGGGTAGGAATTAGTGGAATTGGAGCTTTGAGAAAACCCCAGCTTTCTGGGACACACTTGGGAACTCAGCATAATTTAGAAGTACATTGCCCACAAAGATGGCCCTTGATTGAGCTCTCTAGCAAGAATGTCACTGTACTTACTGCAGGCCCAGTGAAGGGCACGTGGTCACAATTCTCCTGCCATGACTGGTTGAGGCTCTGTACAAACTCTTGGAAGAAAGCATGGGATTGATTGAAAATAGAAAATCCCAGGATGTTGACTCGGTCATCCAGGAGGCTGTCCATTCGCTGGAGAGAGAACTCCTGGAATGCATAGGCAATTAGAAAGAAAAAGCAGAGTTAGAAGGTAAAGGAAACATAACTTCCCCAGGGACTTCTGAAGACCGGGTAAGGGACAGCACAACAGTTGAAGAGCAGGTGTATCTTACACCTTGCGACTCCTTATCATCCTCAAATTGCAGTAATTTCTTTTCTTAGTCTTCCACCCCTAGTCTGGGCCTAGAGGGTTAAGGTGTTGTTAGTGAGGTTACAGTTTTCATTTCCAGGTTGGGCGAGTCTCAGTATAACAGGAGAAGAATATTAATCCAGGGCCAGATTTAGAGTCCTGGCCTTGGTCACAAAGCAAGAACAGACAGAAGAGCACAACTCTTAAAGAACTGCCCCAAAGACATGGTAATTCAATTCCATAAGCTTTTTTAAAGTGCCTACTCTATGCTAGATGCTATATCAGGTATTGGCAATATACAGTATTAAAGTGTTCCCTGCCCTCAAGGGAGCTTACATCCTACTGGTGAGATACAACATATATTTACATAAGGGTGTGTGTGTAATAAATACAAAATAATGAAGGTATGGTGATGATCCAATAACTGAGAGAATCTCTACTGATATGTCATCAAGGGCATTAAATGAGAAACGGAGGAGTTTGCATTTTAGCTTCTAGGCAAGAGGGAGCCACTGAAACTTCTTGAGTAAGAGACATCTGTGACCACAAACTGTGATTTAGGAATATAATTTCTGGCTATAATATGGAGGTTGGACCGGAGATGGGATAGCAGCAGCATGTACAAAAGACAGCATATTGGTTCTCAGTGCCTAATACATAGCTCTGTATCTTCTGAGGGTTCTAGATTTAGAGCTGGAAGAAAATTTACAACTTAAGAATTAATCTTAGATGTATAAGCATGGATTATGCCGTGGCCATTTCCGTATATCTCTCTGATTTTACAATGTAGGAAGCTGAAGTGGTTGGTTGATTGACTTATTTAGAGTCATCAGTCATAGGAAGCAATGAGTCAGTCAGTGGGTCAGGCTGACTTGACAGACGGTCGGTTGTTAAGCTCCCTCTCTAGCTAGAAAGAGCCATCATTTCCTCTAGGTTTACTCTTTCTCCTCTTTCTTACCTTTCTCTGGTCTTTCTGGCATCCTTCATTGGAAGAGCAACCTTCTTTGAGCCATCCATGTTACCAAGAAGCAGCAGCCCCTTCTATTCACTCCCCACTGCTTCCTGGAACCATGGCTCATTATATTCCTCCCTGTAAAGTCACAAATTTCCTCTGGAACTATGATTCCCAGACACAGAGTCTGGCTGAGGATTACCTATATTTTGAGTCCAGCCACATTCCTATTAGAGTACACGGACAAAGCTGCCTGAGAATGTATTGATTTCATATGGCTGATATTATCCTCCTGTCTCTCCAGCAGGGCAGCCACTTATACTCTGTGGGCTGTCATTGGGCACAATGGGGGCAGATGGCTAATGAGACAAGGCACATCTGCAGAGGGGAGGAGGGTGTTGTGGGGGGAGTAGTGCCAGCTCTGCCTGTTGAGTAATTACAAAGGCTGATTGACAATGGTTTATGTGGTTGGGGTGGAAAATGCTTTCTCTCCCTGGGGTTGGATTCCTTTAACACAAAGAAAAAACTTTCTTGCAATTAGAGTTGTCCAAAAGTGGAAGAAGCTGCTGGGGTAGGGAAGTTCTCATTATTAGAAGCCTTAAGAAGAGATTAGAGGTAGCTAGATGCCACAGTATATCAAATGTTTGACTTGGCATAGCAAGACATGAATTCAAATTCTTCATTAATCATCTACTAGTTTGGGAAGCCCATATGAGCCTCAGTTTTCCCATTTGTAAAATGGCTATTGTAAGGACCAAATAAGACTTTCCTATACAAATCACTTTTTATTTCTTAAAGTGCTATATAAATGATAGTCATTATTATTATGACTACTTTTTTTTAAAAAATGCTCTATGTGTAAGCTATCTAGCTACTTTACCAAGTCTCCAGCTTTATTTGCATATTTTAAGCTAAATTTCCAGCTCTCAGGTTGTATTTATAGCTAGTTGTATATTTTGGAAAGGTTGGAAGTGAATCATACCAGATAACTTTTCCCTTTCCCCATTGTCCCTCTGCCATTTTTTTACCTTGTCAGTCCCCAATCCTGGATAAATTTGGCTGCTAGTTATGATTGTTTATTCCCATACTGTCAGGAATTAATGGAAAAAAGCTACAAAATGAGGATTTAATCTGCTACAAATTCATGACATTTAATTTCAGCTGGTTGTCCTCCCTCCTTGGTAATCCTTTTATTCATTGTTTATCCACTCCCCGAACTGAGTTCCCCTGGGCAACTGTTCAAAACCTTGTCAGAGACAGTGTGGTACAGTAGAAAAATCTATAGCTCTAAACTCAATAGGCCTAAGTTTAAATCTCACTTCTGACCTTTACCTATTGTATGATCATAGACAAGTAACTTCATGTCTCTGTGCCTCAGTTCTCATCTGTAAAAAGAGAGAACTGGACTTGATCTCTGTGATTCTTTCCTTTTTTCTGTTATGATTCTATGATGAGCCCAACTGCTCCCACTGCTCCCTCTCTCTTGATTTTAGCATATGACCTCACCTATTTACTGAAACCAATGCCAATTTATCATATTCTCTCATCCACACTTCAAAGGGTCACCATATTTTCATCTATTCTCTTTTCCATCTGTTCCCTTGATCTCATCAACCCCTCTGGGTCTTTATTCCATCAATCATCCCCTCTTTCTTCTGTAACTTCAGTTACTCCCTCTCCAATAATTGCTCCCTCCCTAATGACAAAACAGTCAGGTGTTCCTTAAAGAAGCCCCATCCCCATTTAGTTCTGCCACTCCTTCACTTACTATCTTATATCTTTCCTTTTACTGCCAAACTTCTGGAAAAATTAATCTTCGGTCACCCTCCACTCCTCTTCTTCATCCTTTATTCATTCACCAAACAGAATTAGTTAAGTTCCTACTATATGCAACACTCCTCAACACTTTGGAAGATGGCTTCCAATTCCATATTCTATTGAAATGATTCCCTCACCAAGAAATGCTCTCCCTTCCCCCAAATCCCTAGATCTCTTTTTTACTTCTCATCTTCCTTGGCCTGTATGAAGCATTTGGCACTGTGAACTTCCACTTTTTGTGAGTATTCTCTTCTTTCTGAAAGGTCAACTATTAATATTGTATTCTCATAATTATTCTACTACTCTGCCCACCATTTTGCGTCTTCCTTGCTAACTCTTTCCCCTCATCTTTCCCTCAATGTGGGTGATTCTTGAAACTTTGTCATTGACCTATTTAATTTTTCTTCCTCATATACTTTCCTTCTTGGCACTCCCATCTCTACACCCCATTATAGCATCTATAATGTGATTCCATGATTTCTGACTCCTTTTTCTCCCTCTTTAGCCCCGACAGAGCTGAGAGCTCTAAACTCTTGATTGCCATTTCTCACTATAGATTTCTAACTACTTGCCCCTCTCCCCAGCACCTCACCTGTCTAAAATCACACATAGTTTTTCTTCCTCTTGCATTTCCTCATAACCAAACTTGCCGCTTCTGCTCAATTAGGCACATTTGTTGTAATTGTTGAGTAGTTTCAGTCCTGTTTGACACTTTGTGACCCAACTTGGGATTTTCTTGGCAAAAATACTGGAGTAGTTTGTCATTTCTTTCTCCAGTTCATTTTATGGATAAGAAAACTGAGGCAAAATAGGATGAAGTGATTTGCAAAGGGTCACACAGCTAGTAAGTGCTTGAAGCCAAATTTGAATTCAAGTCTTCCTGATTCTAGGCCTGGTATTCTATCATCACCTAATTCCTCCTGAATTGGACTTAATGATGATTGCAAATGAAAGAAATTTAGAAATTGCCTAGTCCAATCTCCACATTTAAAAAACATAATTAAAATAGACTCAAAGAAATTTTCCTATTTTTCCTCATTCAGTTTGCAACAACACATGGAAGTTGGGAGGACTGAATAAACAACTTACTTAATTTAGTAGTTTATCTGGTTAGTCCTTAGAACATAACTTGAATATAAGTGTTTTAACAGGTAAGCATTAATAGGTCATCAAGATCAAATTACATTTCCTAGGTCACATCTGTAGTGTCAGAAATGGGATCTGAATCCAAGTTCTCTGACTCAAGTTGGTACCATTTCTGTTATACTATGCAACCCCTAGAGCAAGAATCTGAGAATGGGATCTCAGCCTGAAGTCTTGTTGAAAGTTTGAGAAAAATGGCATTGTTCCATGTAGTAGGACATCAAAATTTCAAAATCAAATGCAGAAAGGCAGAAATAGTAAATGCATCCTTTTCAGATCATGATGCAATTAAAAATTACATGTAATAAAGGGCTAGAGGAATATAGACCAAAAATTAATTGAGAAAGATAACAGTGTGAACTGGGGATGAGAGGTGAGGATTTATAGATATGTACACTTGAAACATTTAACATGTAGCAGCTTCTAAAATGCTGAAAATCAAATAGATTTGAATATTAGTTTAGTCATTATTAGTTGCATGGCTTTAGCTAAAGTCATTTAAACTCTGTGGGCCTCAGTTTTTTCAACTGTAAAAATGAAGGAATGATACTTGATGACCTTTAGGAAAGGTTTCTAGTTTGTGTTAAATTATTTTAGAGATCTGAAATAATAGAACAAACTTCCAGAATTCAAACTCAGTTTTCTTCCAAATGTAATGCATTTTCCACTACACCACACTGTCTCTTGATTCCACAACCTCCTTTAAGAACTCTTTCCTGTATTTAACTACCCTGAAATCTGGGAAATCCATCCTTATAGCTGACCTCTGTTTCTTCTGCTTCTGTTTAAGACTATTTGCTCAAAGAAAAGGGAAAACATCTAACTATTAGTCTCTGAGCTATATGCATCTTTGCCACCACTGGCAATTCTCTGTGCATTTGGTGGAGAAATGGGTCATAAGTACAAAAAAGAAATGGCTGAGTCATCCTACCCACTGGGAAGTTTCTGGCATTTGACTTTAGACATCTAGGAGCAGTTGCAGGTTATAAGTTCTAAGCAAACATACATACAAAACTCAAATATTTCTTCCCCAGTTCCCTTACAACTAATGTCCAATCTCTCCTGTGGCTCAGCAGGCAGGCATGGAGGTCACCCAAGAAGGTGTGAACTAATGTGAGTTGTTGATTCTGTTCTTAAATATCTCTTTTCAGGGAATTCTACAGCCTCCACAAAAGATATCAATGGCCAGACAGTCAGGACTTATTGTACATACAAGCAGAATAAAGACTCTCAATGGCTGGTGGCTAGAGTAGTATTGGGGAAGTATTTCCCTTTTCATTACAAATCTTCTCATAGCTTGCAGCATTTTTTGCTTATCACATTTATTTGATATATAACCATGGGATTAAATGTCATGTGCTAGCAGAATAAAAGTTACTTGAGGACAGAAACTATAACATTTTTATTGGTATCCCCAGTGCTTAGCATAATGCTTGGTACATACTAGGTGCATAAAAATGCTTTTTGATTAATTTGTTCTTCTTGGTTATTTAACTTTTTTCCTTTTTCTTTTCTTGAGGCAATTGGGGTTAAGTGACTTGCTCAGGGTCACACAGTAACAAGTGTTTGATTAATTTCATTAATTCAGTTCCTCCTGACTTCAGGGTAGGTGCTCTATCCACTGTGTTACCTAGCCTCCCCTGTTTAGCTTTTTTCATGTGCTCTACTTTACCTCCCCAAGTAAATTGTAACATCCTAGAAGATAGAGATCACATCTCATACTACCTGTCATTGTTAGTGTCTAATACAGTGTCTAATACAATTTCATGTGGCAGATGATCACTAAATATTTGTTGATTGATGAGTTGAATGACGATTACAGTACCTCATGGTCATCACGGTGAATATCATAGGATTTAGAACTGTAGCTACTTAGAGACATTTAGTTCTTTTATAGGAGATGAGATAGAGGTCATGAGAAATAACTTGTCAAGTAAAATCAAGGGGACATAGATAGTTTAACTAAAAAGGAAAGAGTCAAGGTTGAGACCTAGGCCTCCTGATGTCAAATCCAATGTTCTTTTTCTCTGTAACACTGAAGTGCACATTGCTATGCAGATTAGAAGATAAGGAGGTATCTCTATTGATTATTAGACATTCTTTGGAAATTACTTTTTGGAATAAAGCTCTGCCATCATCTTGTTTGTTTGTCTCTTTCTCCCAAAAGTAGAGTGAAAGATGGGAGAAAGTAAGGAAAAAGTGAGAAAAAATCTGCCTAATTGAGCTTTTTGGCTAATTAGGTTTTGTTTAATTGATAATAATCTGTATAGTGCTTAAAAACTGTTATATTTTCCTTCCTCTCCTTGCTTCGAAACACCGAAGTATCCCCCCTCCCATCCTCCATATACTTTTGGGACTCTGACTCAGAAAAAAAGCAGTCCTGCCACTCTTCTGATGCTCTTCTGCCTCCATTTCTATACAGAGGAAAAGCAACTTAAGATTGAGGTCAGATTACTGGAAATAAATAGAATAAGTAAATAAATAAAAGAGAAAGTTAAATTGAAGTGAAGATTGAGTTAAATGGGAGTTTAAAAGAATGCTTAATTTGTAATAGGGTGAGTGCAGTCTGGTAAGGTGAAGCAAAGGGGGGAAAGTGGGAAATACCACTTATTTGAAATGCTGTAATGTCTCGAACCACCTGAAGCCCATCATATTTCTAATAATCTGCTTTATAAACAGAAATTCAATTCTGATCAGGACACTGAGGCATCTTCCAAGGGTCAATATGCTATTCATCAGTCAGGAGTAGAAGTAGGGACTAGTTAATTCAAGAGGGAAAGAGAAAAGGACAAGCATTCATTTAGCCCCTACTATGTGATTAGCACTGTGCTAAGTGCTTTAAATTATTATCTCATTTGATCCTCACATCAATTCTGTGAGATAGGTGCTGTTATTGTCTCTATTTTATAGTTTAGAAAACCAAAAGAGAGGTTGCTACTTGCCCAGGGACACAGAGGCTAGATTTAAACACAAGTCTTTTTTGACTCTAGACCCAATGGTCAATCTTCTGATCTACACACCTTCCTTTAAGAGAAATAAGTTGGGCAGTGACTGCAAAGAATTGCTATCATAAATGGATTGTCTCCACTCTGAGGCTAAGAACAGGAGGAAAGACAAAGCTTTGCTGTGAGGGATACTGTGGCTTGGAGAAGTATCAAGGACAACAGTCAAGGACAAAAACAAAAGCAAAATCCTGTATGACAGGAACATGACTTGCCTTCTGTACATTCTGAGGAGTAGAAGAGAGTCTTAAGGTCTAAGGAGAAGAGACATACGTGGCTTATGACTGAGATGTTTCACTATCAATGAGAAATTAAGTCACTTATCTTCAGCACTATGGACAGTGAAACTGAGTTAAGAATTTGAAAATTGAGTGCTATATAAATGTTGTTGTTGTTATCATTATTATTATAAACTATTAGCCACTACCTTCTACCTCCTGAATCATTTCCTGTCCTATCTCACATCCTGGTTGTTACTTCTTTCTCCCTTTTCTAAAAGTTTTCATATTTATTTCTCTACATATATAGTAGATCCTTCTAGTAAAACAACAGCTCTCTAAGAGGAATATTTTCTTTTTGCCTTTGTATTCCTAATATCTAGTACTTTGTAAAAGTAGGTAGTTCATAAATGTTTGTCAAGCTAAGTTTTGAGGATGCTTGAAATTTGCAAAGTCTTAACCCATAAGAATGAAGAGACACATTTGGGCTACTCTGAGAGTTAAAAGGCAGATGTTTTAGGGGTAAGAATTTTCCTAACTCCTCTCTTATTCAAATCTAGTAGTAGTAAGTAGTACTAGTAGTAGAAGTAGTAGTAGTAGTAATAATAATAATAATAATGATAATTATATATATATTATATATGTATATATATATATATATATAATTTTTTTTTTTACTGGACCTGTAATTCAATGGTATAGGGAACTCTCAGTTAAGGAAACTCCATCAACCAATGCAAATCAGTACCTTCCATGCAATTTATATTTTTAGAGACTTTTATAGGAGTTTAAGAGAAAGGAGAGCCTATTTGTGGCTTAGATTGTCAAGAAAGACTTCTCAGAGCACATAGATTACCAGGCCCTTTGTGAGGCTAGACTTTGGATAGATAGAAACAAGAGAATGGAGTCATGGAGAATTGTATGAATAGAAGTGGGAAAGATCAGATGTATTTAGGTGATGTTGAGTCCCTATATGGAAGAAAGTCATGATTACTTACCTTGAAAAGCTAAAAGGTGATTTAAAATCAGCATTGTTCTGTGCTTATGGTATTTTAAGAAGACTGCCCAGAGAATATAGTACTTTCCAAGTTATTTATCTTAAGGAGTATTGATCAGAAAGAGGCAGTTACTATAATAATGGGAAGGGCCTACACTGAATCCTTTCTAGTTCCACCTTTTGGGGTTTCTGTTACCTTATTGATAAAATAAAATTGGATTGGATGGAGAAGTGGGCAGAGCTCTAGCTCTGGAGGACCTGGATACAAATCCTATGTTTAACACTCTTTTATGTGTGATCTTGGACAAGTCACCCTCCACCTCATTTCCTATTTGTATATTGAGAGAGTTAATCTTAGAACATCTCAGAACTTCCTTATAATTCTAGACCTATTACTTTTTGATCTCTAAGTTTCATTTAATAACAATTTTTCTGTTTTTTTCAGAAACCCTGATGGTCTTCCCCTCCAAGATTGAGTTTTTGACTAAATAAAAGAGGTAATTCCCTGTCTCATTTCTTACCTAGCCTTAATCACTAATTAGACATTGCTTCAGTTGAACTGAGATTTGTTAAAAGACTTTAGCTTTAAAAGTCCAAGGTCTTCCACTACATCCAGGTCATCTCTAGTCATCCTGATACATCTTGCCACTGCACCCAGATGGCTCTGGAGGAGAAAGTGAGGCTGGTGACTTTGCACAGCCCTTTCTTACTTCAATCCAATTTCTATATATGTCATAATATCACCTTTCTGATATCATGGTCCTTTTTGAGAACAAAGGACAAATAATAACAACCTTATACCAATGAAATTACAGATCCACTTTTTGTCACTATATATAACATGATTTCAGTTTTACCATATTTTCCTCACAATGATCCTGTGAAGGACAAGTATTATTACATCCATTTTGAAGATGAGAAAACTGAGACATAGACAGTTTAGGTTATTTGATTATAGTCACAGAGATAGTGCCTAGTCGCAGTGTCTCCAATGACACAGTACCTAGCAAATAGTAGATGCTTAACAAATGTTTGTTGATTGGCTGGGATTATAATCCTGCTCTCCTCATTTCATGCCCAGTGCCTTTTCCATTAAGTTCAGGCTGTCAGCTCTTTTGGCTATCACATCCTAATTATTTCTTCCTTGACACCTATAACCTAAAACTGCTAGCCCCTCCACAGACCCAACCTCTCACTTTTCCCCCCTCACCTCTGATAAGCAGCAGAGATAAACCTTGGAGTTACTAGGGACCAAGCCTTTTCTAGGCACCTCCCAACTCCTTCCTACTTCTGTCTCTGGAGTCTTGGTAATGCCAGTGCCTGCTTCTATTTATCTGCACCAAAGCCTGTGCTCTCTGCGGGCTGAAAGATTGCTTTTTGTGAAATAGCTCTTTGAAGAAAGAAGCAGCTAGGAGACTAATTCATACCTGTCAGCGAATTCTATTTAATAGGAGATTCAGCCTTAAACCCCCCAGCTCCTAGCTCTCCTGGCCTCCTCCTCCTGCTTATTTCCCATTCATTTATCCCCATGACCTGAGTCAGCTCATCCTTCCCTCCCAAGAGTGCTGATCTTCCTGGGTATTTCTTTCCCAACAGGACTCCACATATAAGTTTGTGACTAAGCCATTCAAAGACAAATGTGCCCTGCTACATGCCACGTACTGAATCAAAGGGGTAAAAACAAAGGGTGGAAGGGTTTAAGCATTTATTACCTGAGTCAGGGAGGCAGAAGTCTCTCCCTAGTGCTCTCTCTCCTCCATAATACGCCACCGCTGTGACTATTCCTCATGCTGTACTCAACCTCTAGAATATCATTTTGTAACCTCATGATTTTCAGTGTATTGTTAGTGAATAAGGAACTGATGCAGCAGAGAGACTGGCTGACTTATCAAATAGTAAATATCTGGGAGTCATTCTCTAATTGGGCAGAAACATGGACTTTTTGAGGTTGGCTTTTTATCTCAGGTGTTAGTATTTCATGTCTAACTTCTGTCCCACCCCTTCCTACTTATCAAGCTTTTGCTGTCTCTTTATTACTTTTAAAGAGGTTTTTTGTTGTTCAATTCAGTCATGTTTGACTCTTCATGATCCCATTTGGTTTTTTGTTTTTTTTTTTGGCAAAGATACTGGAATGGTTTGCCATTTCTTTCTCCAGCTCATTTTTCAGATGAAGAAACTAAAGCAAACAGGTGAAATGACTTGCCCAGGATCACATAGCTAGTGTATCTGAAAACAGATTTGGACTCATCTTCCTGATTTCAGACCTGAGCCCTCATACTGATGACATTCATGAAGCAGGAGCTACTACTTAGGGCAATGCAATGTATGCAGATAGGTATAATGTAAGAGAAAGACAATATTATATAAGAAAATAAACTCCCCTCAAAGAGATCCAACTGGTATAAAATAAGTGAATAAGTGGCAAAATCTAGGTTCTCTGTCACTAAATCCAGGTCTTTATCCTCTATGATGAATTTTATGATAGTGTCATCCTAATAGGGCAATAGGTTGCCTTTTGAAAAGAATGAATTCTTCATCACTGAAGGTCAAGGGAAGGAAGGTCACTTGTGAAGGCTGCTGTCCAGTGATTCTTGCAGTAGGCGGGAGGTGGGGTTCAATGGCTTCTCAAATCCCTTCCAAGTTGAGATTCAATGATTCAAAGTCACATTTCCATGCACCTGGGATTTTCAGTTCCTAATATCTTTTGCCAAAAACACTGGACCATCACTATTGAAGAATATACTTTGATGGATCTGTATCCTCACCTATGTAGGTTTTATCACTAGAGTGATGAAAGTCATAGTCCATGCAGGCCTTCTAATTCTAAGCATCTTCCATGTGCTGTAAATCCTGGATAGGGGTTCAACCAACACACTCAGGCCTTTCTTACAGGTCTCAAGGTCTCTAGCAACTCAGAATGAAGTAAAATCTTGTGACTTACATTTGAGGAATCAAACCTGTGAGTTATGATGGTGGCTTTTGCCACTGAGCTTTAAATGTGAGCTGTTAGTACCTCAGGCACAGGGCTGGGGGAAGCCTCTGCTGGTGATTAATTGAGCTGCTGATGCTTTTGACATTCTGAGTGGAGTCTGACTACAGCTGGGTTCCGGATGCTGGATTGCTTAATAATAGCACTTTCTTCTCCTAATGGTCCTTGTAATACAATAGCATCTAGAGTGTAATAATAATAATAATAATATTTGCAATTATGTATTTTGTCCTCATTCTCCCTATGCTTTCCAAACATTTGTTAAACCCCAAGCAGTCTCCTCCATTGGGCTAGACTACTGTAAAGATAGGAGTCATCCTAGTGACCATAGGTATCCTAGATGCTTTCAATTCACCTTCCCTCATCCTTCTTCAAATATTATGTAGTAGGGTTTCATGAGCTACTAACAGATATGCCTTACATTACATGCAAACGGCATGCATATTATGCTAACAGATCTCAACTAGGTGGTGCAGGATTATTCAGCCTCAGACACTAGACGTGTAAACCTAGACAATCACTTAATTGCTGAATGCCTCAGTTTCCTCATCTGTAAAATGGAAAAATAGTAATATCCATCTTCCAGAGTTGTTTTAAGGATCAAACAAGATAATATTTGGAAAGTACTTATCACAATGCCTGGTACAGAGTAGATACTTAAAAATTAGTTATTCTCTTCCCCTCTTATTCAGCAACACACACACACACACACACAAACACACACATACACACACATAAAGATAGAGAGAGACACATACTTCCCATGTATCCTAGACTACTAATTCAGTCCAATCAAACATGGTCCAGTACTTATTCCCAATTGAATTTAAACTCCTTGAAGGAAAGAATTATTTCCTTTTTTGTATGTTTTTGTATCCATAGTACCTGCAACATAATAGGATTTAATAAATGTTTTTTGATAAAACACTTATTGTGTGTAAGATAGATCTTTTTGTAGGTATTGTGGATATCACAATGAGAACTTATACAGGGCATATGGACTTAACTAGATGGAAAGGGATTTAGATATCCTCTCTAATCATGGAGACTGGTATGGAGAAATGCTGAGGAGAAGAGAAAAAGGTAAATGAACAGCAACTAGCTTGGTTTGGTTAAAGTCAAGTTCCTGAAAGGCACTAATATGCACTAAGAATGGAAAACTAGGTTAAGGCCACATATGAAGGGCTTTCAATACTAGGATAGGTCTTTTGCTTTTTCTTCTGATCCTTACTAGTGTCCTCAAGAGTTCCCTGTTCACTGGACCCTGAATGGAGCAGAGGGAGATTGGAGGCATTTAGCAAACAGTATGATAGAGGAAGAAGCATATGATCATCAAAAAGCACTGGATTTGGAATCGAGGGATTGGAGTTTGAATCTCAGTACTGTTATTTGCTAGCTGTGTTTCTATAGCATTTTGCTCAACCATTTTGAGCTTGTTTTTTCATCTATAAAATGGGACTAAAATACTTTTATTACTTACCAAAATTGTCTCTTGGAGAGCACTTTTAAAAAATAAAGTGTCATGGAATTGTTACTAATTCAGGGATAAATTAAGTTCCTTGAGGGCACTTAGCATTTCATTTTTCTCTTTGTATCTCTAGTGCCTGGCTTATAGTAGGCATTTAATAAATGCTCATTGAATGAATTAGATTGAATTGGAAGGTATCCAGGCTATTGGTCAAAATGATAGAGAATATTGGGCAGTTTTATTTGTCCAGAATCTCCTAAACTTCAATAATTGAAAATCACCCAAAACACTCGACAGAAGGGGAAGCAATGTTTGTATACAGCTGAACAGATGAGGTTCCTGGTCTTTGACAAGTTGGTAACAAGGGAAAGCAGAATCCTGCCCACATCCTAGCTTCTATCAAAGCCTCATTAAACCCAGAACCCAAGCAGACAGAAAGGAATATTTCCATCATTTTTTTTAAACCAATTTTGAACTACAGTATTCCCCAGAGTGGAGAATTATCAGTTTGACTTATCTCATCTGAACCTTCTCTGCCCAGACACAAGAAAATGCACACATTGTCTCCTTTTTGTATATGTGAGTGTGGCACGTACCAGGACTGGGTTTCAAATTATAGTGAATGGATGATAGGTGAAGACATCTTCAGCTTGGTTCTGGGATCCATTGGGATTTATCTTCATTGTTATGCTGTTTGTCAAACACCAGACAAAAGAGTATCTGGTAATTGGTTCTCTCTCAATGCAGAGAGGGAAGCTTTCCCCTGCCTCTTCCTGGCTTTCAGCATTCACTATTGAATGCCTATATGTTCAATGTCTATTGACTTGCCTAGTATATTCATCCTGGCTCCCCTTTCCCATATTACTCTCTTGCTCCCTTCACCTTATTGTGCTAGGAGTGTTTTGTCTCATATTTAATAACTAGTTTCCCATCCCTACACCCTGTCCTTCCCCATCCTCTGGGCAGAGTTTGGAAGCCTCTCTTTACTCCATCCTAGGAGAGAAATGTCTCCAATTTGTTGAATTCCTCGACAAGCCTCTGAGGATGCAGAGCCTGTGACATAACTGATTTCATCGCCTTACACAGATTAGAGTAATGAATGTCTCACTTATTGGTTTCTCAGATATTCTGATTAATTGGTCCCAGAGGTGCCCCATTACTGTTGTGGATGGACAGCAAATTTCATGTTATGCTTAGGTCCTGGATTTAGAGTCTGTTAAACTGGATTTGAATCCTAACCCTATTACTTAGAATCTGCCTGATCTAGGATAAAACATGTCATTTCTTTGAGCATCAATTGACTCATCTATAAAATAAGACTAGATTAAATGTTTGCTACTAGATAGCTCAGGTCTGGAATCAGGAAGAATCGAGTTCAAGTTCAGCCTCAGATACTTATTAGTCATATGACTCTGTGTAACCTCTTTTGTCTTAATCCACTGGAGAAGAAAATGACAAATCACTCCAGAATATTTGACAAGAAAAACCCACTCTACTATTGTCCAGAAGAGTAAGACAGAACAAAACTACAACAACAAGGTTTTATCATGTACCAGATGCTATGAATGACCCCAAAGTTAAGGGATCCCTGGGAAGTCTTATCCAGAGTCACTTGATGTGTGAAGGGTACCATGATAGAGTGTTTCTAGTGCTAAGTCAAAGATTTTTGCCTCTCAATCCTTTTGCTCCTCTCAGCCCAACAGCTTCTAATCTGCACAAGCCAGTCAGTCAGTCAATTAACTGTGACTTTGTAAGACCCCAATCCATACCATGTGGAGGATGGGGGAAGGAAAGCAGAGATAGGAAAAAGTATCTGAGGAAGAGGAGCGGTGGCTGCCCTTGGGCCACTCTGAACAGGCTGTGAGCTCTTGTGAATGTTGGTGATGGAGATGGTCAGTGAACAGGAAATGAGTTCTGCTGGCTCCGGGCTGCTCGGTGTTCATACTGCAGTTAATTTGCCTCCTTGCCTTTCATCTGAGCTGTCTGTCTTCCTCCAGTTTCTTTTATTGGCTGCTACTTTACAGCTACATTTCACCCTCTTTATTAAGTCAGCTTTTTCTCTACGAGCTGAGGCTGAGACTAGCTGGCCAGTCCAAGCTGAATCTGCTACATTGGATTTATATACTAACAGATAAACTGGTGGCCTTGACATCCTCAACCCCCAAAGTCCAACCCCTGAGTCAAATATTTTTTCAGTGATCTGGGTTTAGAACCAGAGAATTTTTAATACCTGCAGTTCCACCATCACAGATTCCTCTGTGGGAGGCAAATACCTTTGAAAAGAAGCACAAGACACATCTTATCGTAGGAGATTTAGAACTGGAAGCAACCTTAGAGAGTCAATCAACTCATCTTACAGATAAAGAAACTGAGACATAGAAAAGGGAGGCATAGAAAAAATTTACCCAATGTCTCATCTGTAGTAAATAGCTGAAATGAGATTCACAACCAGATTTTCAGGCTCCAAATTTATTGTCCTTTCCATTATTCCAATTATATCTCTCAACTAATAATAATAATTCACAATTATGTAATGGTTATAATGTGCTTTTCTCACAAAATCCCCTTGAAATAGGCCCTATAATTGTCTTTATGATCAATTCTTATTTTACAGATGAGAAAACAGAAATGCAGAAAAACCAAATGGCTTTGTCCAAGGCCCCACAACTGAAAAGTGGGAGCTATAGGATTTGAAGTCAGGGCTTCTGGTGCTAAGTTCAGTATTCAGGCCTTTTCATACTTAAGCTATGGTATTATCAACAGTGAAGATGTCCTTGGGACCTCCTTTCCGAGTGTTCTTCCAGCTACCTGAGAGCAGGTTTTGCTGGGGTTGTGGATGGATAGATGGATCCAATGCAAGGGTAATTGTTGGAGATACATCTAAGCATCCAGGTGCAGTAGATCTGAGGTGCCAGCCTATGGAATAGGAAAGGGGCTATTCAGGTGGATCTAAAGCAAAGTTTGTTATGTTATGGTTTTGCATGGTCTAAAGCCTGTATCAGAGATAGGTCCACTAGTAGAATCTATTAGAGCAATTGCTGAATTGGAAACCAGGCGAGCTCAGTCCTGGTTCAAGCTTGACCACTATTTCATTTTAGGGTGTAACTTAGCGTTCTCACCTGTTAAATGAGAGGGATGAATAGCTTCTGAAATTCTTTAATTATGAAGGAGAATAAGAGTGTGAATGTTTCATCCTAGCGGCAGGTAGTTGAAAACTCCCTGCTCAGCTCTCACCCCACAGCAGACAATCACATCCTTTTACCTGTATTTCTCCTGAGATGAAGGAATTTTAGGATGAGGGCTAGAAGGCAGCTCAAAGGACAACTAATCTAATCCATTGGTTTTGTAATAACTCTCTGACACAGGCAGTATAAGTATTATTATGGTCTCCATTTTACAAATAGTGAAATGGAAACCCAAAGAAGTAACAATTCAAAAACAATACCCTCCCCCCCCCCCCACTGTATCTGTTGCTTCCTTTCCTTTCTAGTTAATGTTCTCTCTCCTAAAATTACCTTGTATTTAACCATTTGTTTACATGTTCACTGTCCTTTCAATTAGGTAGAATTAAGCTTCCTGAAGGGATCTATCCCAGGAGCCTAGTATAGCATTTTGCCTGTAGCAGATATTCAATAAATGTTTGCTAAATTCACTTACACAGGAAAAGGACAGTCTAATGCTTTATATTCTGCCTCAACTCTTTCTATGTACCCTGAATTCTCCTGAGGGACATGCTCATTTTCAGCTGTGAATACCATTTTCCTACCGTCTCAATAGAAAGAATGCTGGCCTTGGGATCAGAAGACTTGTGTCTGTGACCTGGTTTTCTACCTTTACTCTGTGGCTAACTTGTATGTCTCATTTTACTTGTCTGAGCCTCAGTTTCCTCATCTGTAAAATGGGGACAATCATACTCATCCACAGAACTGTTTTGAGAATCAAATATGAAAGCCTGTCAAATACTGTGATAGCAATAGTGGACATTTATGGAGCGCTTTAAAGTTTCCAGAGCTTTTTCTAAACATCTCCTTTGAACTTTGCAACAAAAGTGTGAGGTGGGAATATAGATATTGTTATACTCATTTTAGAGGAAGAAAATAGGATTTGAACAAGTAGAGTGACTTGACCATAGGCACCCAGATATTAAGTATCAGACGCAGATCTTCCTATGATCCAATCCAACATTCTTCCATACCACACTGCTTCTCAAACTACTGGATAAAAGTAAAGAATTATAACGATGAGTCCAGAACTATTTTGGACTCATTCAGAGACTGTGAGAACCATCTGATCCAATTCTCTTTTTATACAGATAAAGAAACTAAGGCCCAGGAATAGGAACTAATATGGCCAATGTCATACCGGGTAGTATTACAGACAAGACTGAATCTAGGTCATCTTGTGTCACATACAGCATCCTTTCCACTGAATCACACTCACTTTACTGATGATTGACACAGCATTGATTTAGTGTTGTAAGCAATGCCATTTCCTGCAACCCCCTCATTTTATAGATATATAAACTGAGTCATAGAGGGTTTAAGTGTTTTACTCAGGGTAAATGTCTGAGGTTGGATTTGAACTCGGGAATTTCTGATTCCAGGTGCAGTGCCCACTTTACAATGCCTCAGTGACGAATTTTCATGTAGGGAAAGATGATTGCCTACTGACAAGAAGGCGTGACTCAAAGGGATTAAGAGTCCCCAAATACTTCTACAGATTCTGTTTCAGGATTTGAAATAACCATATTATTCATTCTTTTGACTTCGGGTCTTGAGAGCCTTTGTGAAAATACACGTTTTTATCTGGGAAGAGTACAATTTAAGTCATTATTGTCCATTAATACCTAAAGAGCCTCCATAAGTTTCTTATATTAGGGCTTCTGTTCAGAGAATTGTTTAGAGAATAGAGCATAGAACAAATGCTTTGGATGTGGGGGTCAGAACAATGTTTTGCAGAGAGTATAGAAAGTACATCGTAGTGAGTGTCCCTTACTATGGCCAGAGAATAGAATGATGTCACCTGGAGGGACACAATGGACACCACAAGGAGAACTGTGGGAAGGAACCTGAAGACAATACTCTATTTCAAAGGTGTGTCTATACAGAATTATATACTAGAGAAACATAGACACTGAACACTGAAAATTATCTGATCTAATCCTCTTACTTTACAGATAACAAAGAAGTTCAGACTTGACCAAAGTCACATGGCTAATAAGTGACCACACTAGACTGCAAACCAGGTCTCCTGAGCAAGTTTGTTGTCTCTTCAGGCAATCAACTACACATAGCACAATATCATGGATTTCTTCTTGATAAATCACATATTCACGGCTAATCTCCTCTTTACTTAGTGGCATAGTCAGGGGACTTCCTCTCTCTACAGTTTGCCCATCAAAAAAATCCATCAATGTTTTGATGCCATCCCCCTCTCCCCATGCTGCATTTTGCTCCCCCTCCTAATAATGTTTAGAGACTGGGCCCTTTTAAAGATACTGAATACCCCCTAGATCTTGTTAAGCCAGTCTGGACCTCACTGACATTTGTCACTGCCAGACCTTGAAGCTTGTCTGAATTTCCACCTGATAAGACTGGTGCCCCAGAGACTCAGATGCCACTCTATTACTCTTTTCCATGTTACTTTAAAATCATATTTATTCACCAAAGTGTATAGTTGTATGCAGAGAAGCTCTCTGGAAAGACCCAATAAAGCTGAAATATGTGGACGCTCTTAATAATTTTACAATAAAGAACACTTAAGAATCAATTGCTGAGGCTCTGGGAAGTTGTCCAGCTGATGGATTAGAGCTGTGGACTGGTAGGTTGGCGTTTAATTTTTTTCTCTTTGGTAGTTGTTTTTCAGGAGAGAGTTCAGAAGAGAAAGCAGAGGCTTAAAGTACTCGGGGACCTGGAATTAAACCAAAGTGTGGAGGCCAGATTTAAGATGTTTTTGATGCAGTTGGTAATGAACAGCTTCTGATCTTCCACAAGCTTGGGACAAGGTATAAAGAAACTGATGTCTGGGACCCAGTAGCCAAAGGTAAATACTATCTTCTGTGAAGATGGAACAGCATGGGCTACCAAATATCAGGTCTCCAGGGGCTTATTGGATGCAGGAAAGGTACTCATCCAATATGGCAGCAGCAGAAAGATAGGCACATAAGTCTTTTCCTTGAAGACGATCCCATGATGCTAGTTCCACATATTCTGAATCCTAGACTGATAATGACGCCTCCTACTTATTTTAGAAATTAAATCTCTGATTTCAGTAGAGATTGAGGAATTTGGAAGTTGAAGAAAAGGTCTGAATCAGTCAATATGGTATAATTCTTAGGGTATCATAAAGCAATAAAAAATGACTAAGAAATGGCAAAACAAAGATTAAGTCTTCTTATCCATGCTCCCCTACTCTTTGGTCTAGGCACCCTAATCTACATTTAATTTCTTACATATTATACTCTACTTCTCATCTCCAAGCATTTGCCCTGTTTGGAATGTTTTTTGCCTTCACCTCTATCTCTTGGAATCCCTGGAGTTCTAATCTCTTGGAATTCTGGAATCTGATATTCAACTGGAGTTTCCTTCTACACAAAGCCTTTTCTGCCTTCTTTCCAAAAACTTTGCAAAACTACCTTATATTTATTTTGTGTGTGTATGCCTGCATACACATTATGTATGCATACACGTCTGTATTTATATATACATATATATATATATATATAATATACATCTATAGAACCAAATATAATTTATCTAATATATAGATGTACACAAATATATATATATATATTCATATGTATAGGTATATTGTTTTTTCATGACCCCATTTGGGGTTTTAGTCCTTTTTAAGCCTTTATGATCCCATTTGGGATTTTCTTGGGCTGGTTTGCCATTTCCTTCTCCAGGTCATTTTATACTCAAGGAAACTGAAGCAAACAGGGTTCAGTAATTTGCTCAAGATCATAGAACTACTAAGTAGTAGTCAGGTCTTCCTGACTCTAAGCCCAGCACTCTATACACTGCATCATCTAGCTGCCTCTGTGTGTTTGTGTGTGTATGTGTGTGTGTGTGTGTGTATACACACACACATACATACATATATATATATATATATACATGTTCTTGTATCATGGTATTTAGTGCTTGTTAAATGACAGAGGAACTCAAGGGAAGAAATGGCCTGCTATTACATATGGGTATTTATTCTTTAACCTATAGAATTAGAGTTTCTTGGGGAGCATCTAGAGGGTAAGTGGTTTGGTCAGATCACACAGTTAGAAAGCATCACAGTTAAGGCTTGAACTCTGATGTTTTCCTGACTCCAAGGTCAGCTCTCCAGCCATTAGGTTATACTGCCTCCAAGCACATCCATGCCCACCCCTGCCCTCCTTCTTGTAGCACTTATTCACACAGCACTTTCCTTAAAAGAATTTTGTGAGTGAAAGCCTTATTAGTTTCATTTTACACATGAGAAACTTGAAAGTCAGAAGTGGGAGACTTCCTCAAGGTCACCCAGCTGTTGCAACAGATAGCTACCCAGTATAAATTATAATATACACACTTATATCTCTTGAGTCTGTCTAAGATAAAGTTAGACCCAGCTGGAGAGAAATGGACTAGATCCTACCAAGAAGCTTCTTCAAGATCAAGGTCAAGATTTCATAGTTTAACAAATTATTTTGCTTTCCTTCATATCAGAGGTGAAAACCAGTCTCTCACTACTGCCACCTAGAAGAAACCAGGGGAGCAAGCTGTTCACATGCCACCCTCCATTGCTTCTGTCTTCCTTGCTTTATTCAACCCTGTATCCAAAAAGTCACATTTTAAATTATTTATAATTAATCTCTCTGATAAGCTTTTAAAAAAAATAAACATCCCCTCTGGAGTACATGGCATAAAATGAACACAAAGAAGAAAAAAATGGGCTGCATATTTCATACTATATCCATTCCTTCTGGATGATGTTGAAATAGGGAAAAATGTCATACCATTCTAAGACACAGGACAAGTAAGGTTCTGTATTTCTGGGCTTGCTTTCTTGAAGAGTTGGCAAGAAAATGGGCTCTATTTTGGAGAATAGACTTTGGCAATCCTACCCTGGAGGGTCTTAAGAATAGGGTAGAATGGTTATCTTAATTGGCATAGTCTTGCCTGAAGACAGAGGATAGTCTTGATTAGCCTGAAGAAGGCTCTGCCAGGTTGAAGAATCTAAAATTTCTTACTATAGCATCCCTAGCTCTCTATAGAACAGTAAGATGTCCCCTGCCTCTCTATAATCTGCTCTGCTACATTCCAGCCAGCTAGCCAGTGGCAGATTACTAGATCTGGGAACCCTTAGGCACAAAGTCACTGGTGGCTTTCTTTTCCCCTTTCCTTTCTCTTCACTGAAATAGCGGGTAGGACAAAAGAAATAAAGAGCTTTTTTGGACTCCTATAAAATCGCCCTGATAGTCTCATGCTTATGGGGAGGGAAGGGGAAGGTAGTGAAATGAACATTTTTGTCTGCCCCATGATTAGACAGAAAGAGTAGTAAATATGGAAGCTGAAGACTGGATCTGAATCCTGACTATCCCACCTACTGCTTGTGGGATCTTGAGATCATTTAAACTATCAAAGTATCAATTTCCCCATCTATAAAATGGGGATGATGATAACTGCACAAACTACCTCACAATGTGGTTTCAAGTTAGGTACTTTGTAATTTTTCAAGTGCTCGGTAATTATGTCAAATGATTGATCTCCTTTGCTATCAATATTCAAAATCTAGGAACTAGTGTTGAATGGAGGAAGAAGCTGCCCTGGCTGTCAATCATATGCTGATTCTGTCTCCTCCACTACATATACCATACAATGGGGGTTTCTTTGTCTAGGAGGAAAGAGACTCAGGTTAGCTTAGTTTTTCACATATGTAAAGTCCTCTGGGTCAAAGGGACATCTTAGCATCAGCATCTCTGTAGTGTTTGATACTTGCCACATATATTACAAATATCATCATGTTTGATCCTTACAACAACACTGTGAGGTAGGTGTTATTATATCTATTTTACATATGAGGAAACTGACGTAGACAGAAGTTAAATGACTTGTCCAGGGTTTCTCCACTAGTACCTGACGTCATATTTGATTTCAGATCTTCGAAGTCCAGAACTCTATTCACTATAAGCCCTGCCTTCAACATGTACTGGAAAGAATGAACTTGGTTTAAAAAAATCATTAACTATGCTTCAATATAATTGATTTCTTTTGGGATTCTATTTATTTTATTTTATTGACAAGAGACATTAATCTGAGGAATCTATGTATTACCAGTTGTGGGACTCTGGACAAGACATGTCACTTTTCTCTGCCTCAGTTTCCTCAATGATAAAACAGTGAATAATATATCTCCCAGAATTAAATGTAATATGCAATATAAATGTAATAATACATTTAATTAATCACAATCTACTTAATTAAATGTAAGTCTTAAATGATGATATTTTAAAAGCAGTTTACACCATAGGCATATAGTAGGCACTTAATAAATGTTTATTTCTGTCCTTCCTTTGAATTTTGCCTTCTACTTGCTATCTGTATGTACTTGGGCAAGTCATTTATCCCCTTACAGTGTCTGTTTTCCCTTCTAGAAAATAAGGAAACTGAAGATGAACAATGAGGTTCTTTCCAGATCTAATTCTGATAATCCCATGGATTCATCTAGTTCTGTTTCCTTCTCTTTAAATTCCCCAAAGAAAAGGTTAGAAATCCCGTAGGCTCTAACTGCTTCTTATATAAGACTTTGTAGATGAAATAAATCTGTTACCAATTGGGTTGTATAATAAAAGATGAAAAGCACATGAATTATCTAAGTGTAAGCCTGTTGCAGCTCAGACTGAGCTCTAAGTCCATTTTTCTGCATACTTTCAATTTCAAATCATTAGAGTTTGGATCCAGTCTCCATTTGATGGACAGGTAAAAGATGGGAAGGTATACATATTTCTAGAGGTCTCAGATGACAAAACTAAGAAAAATGAATGGAAGGTTAAAGAGGAAGATTTAGGCTTAAGGGAAAGAGAACCATTTTAAATCTTAAAGCTATCCAAAAGTGGAATGGTTTAATTTGGCAAGATTGTGATTTCCTCATCACCAATGGACTTTAAGTGGAGTCTGGATGACCATGTCCAGAAAATGTTGAAGAGGGGGAGTTTATGGATCCTATTGGTATGGTATAGATTTATCCTTAAGCTTCCTTTTACCTATATAAATGAAGAGAGATTCTGGGATCTTAAGATTCTTTAGAGAGACACACAAAAAACAAGGACACCCTGGGAAAGAGTTCCCAGGCTCCCTCCTTATTAGCAGGGCTAAAAAAATACAGAAACCTGGATCTCTGTAAAAATACAGGATCTCTGACAGTGAGACTTCACCAAGAGGCAGGTTGTCCCATGACTAACCAAATAAGCATATTCCAAACCCTGAAGATGTGAGGAATAGCAGGGAGAAGGAAAACAATTAGAATCAGAGGATGTTCGAATTAGAGGAGATCTTAAAGGTAATTTAGGTCAATTCCATCATTTTAATAATGATGGTAGGCATTTATATAGCATTTTAAGGTTCTGAAGAGCTTTAAAAATATTACTCCTCTTTTCCCTTTCCAATTACTCTGAGATGTAGGGGCTAGGGAGGAGCTTTTATTATCCCCATTTTACAGATGAGAAAATTGAAGTGAATAAAGGTAGTCATATATCTAATAGTCATATGAGTCCTAGAAAAGGAGAGGGAATTCACAGAGATAGTTAGTGATGGAATTGGTGGAAGAGTTCATAGTCTTACTATTTTTCTGCCACTGCTCTTTTCTCCCTCACACCATCTTGGAATTACATGTCCAGTTGCCTCATTTAATTCAATCCAACATATATTTCTTAAGTGTATACAATGTACTGGCAAAGAGAAATGGCCAGACCGTGCTTTCAGAAGCCTCTGGGAACGTTCCAAGAGAATCCTGGGGAATGTGAGAAAGGTGGCTGTCCTGGTAAAACTTTTGTTCCTCTCCAAACATACCCTTCCCCATCAACCCATGTTGGGCAAATCCTCCACAACAACTCTGGGCAGAAGATCAATGGTTTTTTGGTGCTAGCTGCTCCCCTTCCATCGCCTGCTTGCCTCTAACCATTGGGATGGTTCTACATTTGGAAACTGGGCAGCTTCCTGGAAAGCTAGTATCCAAAACAGGAGGTTCAAGCCGGCCCAGGGGCAGCCTCTGCGAAATGGCCATAATTACTCCATTCTCAGGAACTCAAATAGAAAGGTCACAGCATCTAGGCAGCTTGCCCATAGCACAGCATTAACATGCCTCTCTTCCCTTTGGTGGTTAATGACTCACCCATGTTTGATTGGCTCTGTCTCTCATTCCTACCTGCATCTTAAAATCTGTCCCCACCTCTCCTCCAGTACAGCTTCTTCTCTCAGCCACTGCCCCTGCCCACATTTTCTGACAATAGATTAAGATGATTTTATCTTTTCTATTAGGCAGTGATTGCAAATCTCTCTGGGTTCATTAGTGGTTGGATAATCCCTCCAGATTTATTAGTTGAAATTGCTTTTTGCCTTTCTCCTCTTCCCTTTAGATGATACCAATTTCCTTTGCTGTCTCAGCAGCTGACTGGGTTTAGTTCCACAGCCTTTAATTCTTCACACCCTCTGTCCAAACTCCCATCAATCCTAAAGAGGGTTCAGTTCCCACAGCCTGATAGAGGAGAGAGGCTCACTCTTAGACTAATGTTCAGAATGAGCACATTCAAATCCCAATGGTATAATGCATGCCCCATTTGAGGGAGTCTGGCCAGAGCCATTTGGGCCAGCACCCACTCTTGCCAGGAAGAGAAACACCAAAGCCTTGGTTTTTTTGTTTTCTGTTTTTTTTTTTTAGTTTTAATTTTTTAGACTTATCTAGGAAGACAATACCTAATGGGGACTTCCACTGTTACATTCATGTCCCCTTCTTGTGGTCTCAGTTGGCTACAAATTGACAACTTGATGTTAAGATATAAATTGGCCTTCTAGGATATAGAGGCAAGATTCCAACTCTCAATCATTTTGCCTTTCTGTCTCCCCTAGTCCACTAAATCCAACAGGGAGTGTTTTGTAATGGAAATATCCTTGAATTTAGATTCAAAAGGCCCTTGTCAATTTAATTCAATTCCTATAAGCATTTATTAAACTTCTACTGTGTGTAAGTCATTGTGCTGAGCACTGGGAATGCAAAGATAGAATGAAAAATAGTCCTTGTTCTCAAGATTTTACTGAGGGGATACAATATTAAAGAGATTTGAAGAGAAGGAGATAGCACTAATAATAGAGGGGTTAGGCAAAAATAAAGCACTTCATGTTTGGGCCTTAATTTCTCTTATCTGTAAGAAAAAAAGATTTTGAATAAAGGATTCATGGACCTTTTGGTTATCTGGTGAAGCCTGTGAATCTCTTCTCAGAACAATGTTTTTAAAAGAATATAATAAAATACATAGGATTAAGAAGGAACCGAATTATATTCAAAAATACTTATAATATATTAAAAAAAACAATTTCATAGACCTCAAATTAAGAATTAAGAAGATTTCTAAGGTCTTTTCCAGTTCTAAATTCTATAATCCATTAAGAGTCCTCTACTTCATCAATAACTTGCTTCTCCATGCCTTGCCATTTTCCTTTTATTATTTTTTTATTAAAGCTTTTATTTACAAAACATAACAATGGGTAATTTTTCAATATTAACCCCTGCAAAACTTTCTGTTCCAGATTTTCCCTCCTTCCCCCCACCACCTCCCCTAAATGGCAGGTAGTCCAATACATGTTAAATATGTTAACATATATGTTAAATTAATATATGTATACATATCCATACAGTTATCTTGCTGCCCAAGAAAAATCAGATCTAGAAAGAAAAAAACCTGAGAAGGAAAACAAAATGCAAGCAAACATCAATAGAAAGAGTGAGAATGCTATGTTTTAGTCCACACTCAGTTCCCACAGTCCTTTCTCTGGGTGTAGAAGTCTCTTTATCACTGAACAATTGGAACAGGTTCGAATCATCTCATTGTTGAAAAGAGCCACATCCATCAGAATTGATCATATAGTCTTGTTGCTGCCATATATAATGATCTCCTGGTTTTATTTATTTCACTCAGCATCAGTTCACATAAGTCTCTTCAGGCCTTTCTGAAATCATCCTGCTGGTCGTTTCTTATGGAACAATAATATTCCATAACATTCATATACCACAATTTACTCAACTATTCTCCAATTGATGGGCATCTATTCAGTTTCCAGTTTCTAGCCACTACAAACAGGGCTGCCACAAACATTCTTGTACATACAGGACCCTTTCCCTTCTTTAGTATCTCTTGGGGGTATAAGCCCAGTAATAACACTGCTGGATCAAAGGATATGCACAGTTTGATGACTTTTTGAGCATAGTTCTGAACTGTTCTCCAGAATGGTTGGTTCTGTTCACAGTTCCATCAACAATGTATCAGTGTCCCAATTTTCCCACATCCTCTCTAACATTCGTCATCTTTTCCTGTCATCTTAGCCAATCTGCGAGTTGTACAGTGGTACCTCAGAATAGCCATTTTCCTTTTCTATTACTTTCCTAAGGCTGCTCCTTCAGTGCTATCAGTAATTTCCTAATTACTAAATTCAATGGCCTTTTTTCAGTCCTCATCCACTTTGACCTCTTTTCCACATCTGATATGATGATTACCTCTTCTTTAGGATGTTCTCTCATCTAAAGAGGAGAGCCTTCTGAGGCATCAAAATCTCAGGCTTAAGATTCTGTACTTGGCTTTTATTCTTTCTCTACAAGTAATTTCTACAACTCCTATGACTTCAACTGTCACCTCTACACAAAGGACTCTGAAATTTCCATCTCCAACAGTGACCTCTCATATAAGCTCCACATCTGCTTTTGCAACTGTCTAAACATCTCCAGTGGATATACCATTGCCACCTCAAATAAAACATGCCCAAATCTGGACTCCTAATTTCTGCTCACACTTCAACATTTTTGTGTTTAATGATGCTATTTGCCCTATATCCAATGCTCTGAACCTCAGACATGTTAGTTACTTGAAGGCAGGAATTGTTTGCTTTTCTTTATATCTCCAGCACTCAGCATAGTGTCTCAAATATAGCACTTAAAATGCTTACTGATTGACTGTTGACTGGTTGAAATTATATTTGATGCTTCTTTCTCCCTCATCTCTTACACTTCCAATTGCCAAGGCCTGTTGATTTCACCTATATTATTTGCTTATGCCTGTCCCCTAGTCTTTATTCTCATTGCCACCCACTAAGAACAAGCCATGGATACCACCTAGAGCACTATAAAGCCTCCATGGTTTTCCTCCTTCCATACTCTTTGTCCATGCTTCACACCACAATCAGATTAATCTTTATGCAAAGGTCTGGACAGTAAGTTCAGTAGACAATTAATCAAGGCATTGTGTTTGATGCTGGGGATACAGAGTTTAAAAGTAATATGGTCAAGAAACTTACAATCAAATAGAGAAGAAAAGATAAGCACATCAATAAGTATGCTATAAGGCAGAATGGGATTGGGGCCAAAGAGAGTCCAAAGTGTTATGCAAAATTTGAGAAGGCAAAAATCCCTTTCATTTGGGAGGGGATGAAAAAAGGCTTCAGGGAGGAGGTAGTGCCTTAGCTCAGTTTCAAAGGATTTCAAAATACAGACATGGAAAGATTGAATTTCAATCATGCATGAAAACACAAATGTGAAAAAGGTCAGTGCCTTGTATATGACACATACTTAATCAATTATCATCACTGAATTGTCAACTGAACTAATAAGAGTGGGAAACTACTAGAGATCCATTTATTTTAATAGAAACATAGAGTCTATGAATAAACAAAGTCTAGGTAGGACTCAGTTTATTGAAGGTCTTAAATAGGGTAAATAATTTGTATTTTATCATATTGGTAATAAGGAAATACTGATGGTTTTTAACACTGCTAGGAAACAATATGTTCAGAACTATATGTTAGGAAGATTATTTTGAAAGTTGGATGAATAGGGGATTGGTAAAAGGAGACTGAGGTCAGAAAGGCTAATTAAAAAGTCTATTTCAGGAGCAGCTAGTTGGTACAATGGAAGGAGCACTAGCCCTGAAGTGAAGAGGATCTGAATTCAAATCTGGTCTCAGACACTTAATACTTCCTAGCTGTGTGAGCCTGACAACCCTAAATGCCTCAGCAAAAAATAAATAAATAAACAATAAAAGTCTATTTCAGTCCAGGTAAGAAATGATGAAAGTTGAACTAGGGTGGTAGCAGTATGAGTAAGTAGGAGGGAATGAATGAGAGAAATATTGCAGTGGGAGGATCAGCAGAGTTTGACAACTGTTTAGATGTGGGAACTGTGCAAAATGGGAAAGTCAAAGATCAGTGAGACTGTTCACCTGGGGAAATTAGGAGGATTGTAGCAACAACAAAAGAAATGTGGGAAGGTAGAAGAAAGGACAAGTTTTTGGGAAAAGCTAAGTTCAATTTTGGACATGTTGAGTTTGGCAGCAGCAGATGGAAATGTCTATCAAACTGTTGGGAAAGTGGGACTGGAGATCAGAATAGAAATCTATACTGGATGTATAGACTTGTAGGTTATCCACACAGATGTGATCATTGAAGCCATGGGAAGACAATGAATGCAAAGTGAAGAGAAGGGAGCTACTTCTTTTTCTTCATATCCAGACAGAATCTCTTGGTCTCCTCCCCAGCATCCCTCATATTTTGTTTGCTTTTCTGTACTCACATCATAACTAACCTAGTTCAAGTCCTCCTTACCTTTCATTGGACTAATGAAATAGCATCCTAATTGGTTGTTTGGCTTTCAATCTTTCTCTTAGCTAACCTATTCCCAACATGACTGCCCAAATAATTTTCCTGTTGCATAGATCTGACCATATCCCTCATGTGCTACAGAAACTTCTTTGGTTCATTATTGCCTTTTGAACAAAATGCAAACTCTTCTGATGTTTACAATCCTCCACTAGTTTCCAGATTTAGTTCACAATATTCCTCTGCATACTACCTAACTGCCTTGTTGATGATATTCTCTCTTTGATTTTCATGTCTTCATAACCTGAACTTTGTGTTTGAAATGTACTCATTCTTTACCTCTAACCCCATGTACTCACTCATTCCTCATGACTAAAAGGTCTACCTTTTGGAAGCCTTAGATTCTTTCAAGGCTCAAATAAGGTGTCATTTGCTATGCGAAGCTTTTCCCCTCCCTAATTGTTAACACTGTTTCCCTCCTCAGGCATGCATAAATATACAAGCATGAAAAGGGTCAGTACCTTGAATATGAAACATGCTTAATTACTATTGAATTGTTAAGTTTAACTTTTAAAAATAGGAAACTACTAGTGATCCAAATTATCTTATAGTTACTTACCAGTTGACATTGTCATCCCCCATGATATTAAGAATAAAGACAACCTTTTTTTTTTTTCATTTTAATCCTTGCATATCTCATGTCTACCACAAATATCATGGCCAGCATAGGTGCTTAATAAATGCATTCTTGTTAAATTGAAGGGGGAGGGATTAATAGTATTAAATAATGTAAAAAGGTCAAAGAAAGTGAGGAGTGAGAAAAAGTCACAATATTTTATAACTAGAGGTAATGATGTCTTCAAGGAGAACAGTTTAAGCACAGAGTCAGGGATACAAGCCAGATTGCAGAGAGATGAAGAAATGGAGGCAGCACATATAGATTTTTCTCTTTAGAAACTGGCCAGCAAAAGGAAAAAAAGAGAGAGCACAATACTTAGAAAGGATAGCAAGGAAAATTATTATTTGTGTTTAAGTTTTGCTAAAAAGATGTGGGAGACATAAGGAAGTTTGTAGACAGTGGGTAAGAGGCCAGTAGAGAGGGCAAGAGGAAAAGTGGATGATTGATGAAACAAGTTCCTAGAGGAGACAGGAGGCCCTGGGATCTAGGTCAGAAGTGGAGGCATTGGACATGGCTTTCTTCTGTCACTCCTTCATTACTAATTATTCAATGATTATTTAACTGAAATCCAAAATCCTTAGCTTGGCATTAAAACCTATAATAAGTTGGTACCACTCTGGCTTTCTAGTTCCATATCTCTCCACCCCTTTGAATATCAGACTTGGGATTTCATTGATCTAGGAAACTTCCTTATACTGGCATATTTGGTATAACTTTTAGCTTAGAGAATTCTGAGCTATCAAATTACTTGTCCAGAGTCACACAAGATATGTCACAAGTGGGATTTAAATTCAGAATTTTCATACTCAAAGGCCAGTTTTCTGGCTACCATGCCAAACTTTGTCTCTAGCCTTGCTTTATACAAATCCCATGCACATATTCTATTCTCCAAAAAAAAAAAAAACAAAAACAAAACCCAAGCAGTTCTATCTAGTATTTCCATACTCAAAGGCCAGCTCTCTGCTTATTATGCTATACTACATCTCTTTCTAGCTACCCCTTGAATAAACTCACAGAGAAAGAACACTTAATGATTTACAAAACTCTCTTCTCAAAATCCCTCTGTGATATACACACATTATTATACCCAGTTTACAGAAGAGGAAGAGAGGTCTTTTTACGCAGTCAGTAAAAGACAGCAACAAAGATGAGATTTGAATCCAGGGCTTCTGAGCCCAGTTCCACTTTCCAGTAAATCATACTACCTTCCCTTTTCTATAAAGCCTTCCCAGATCCTCAAGTAGATAACTACCTTGTCATGCATTATTTTCTATTACAGTTTTGAGACATATGTGTCACTTTGTCAGCAGGCATTTATTAATCTCATACTCTGTGACTGGGGTCATTTCCCATTGCTAGATCATAAATTCTCAGGAATACAAGACCTTAATCCATTATCTATTGTTGTCCTCTCTGCACACAATTTTAATTGTTTCTTAGTCATTTCAGTTGTATTTATTTCTTTATGATCTCATTTATTTATTTTCAGAAAAGATACTAAAATGGTCTTCCATTTCTGCTCATTTCACAGATGAAGAAATTGAGGCAGACAAGATTAAATGACTTGCCCAGAGTCACACAGCTGATAAGTATCTAAAGACAGATTTGAATTCATGAAGATAAGTCTTCTTGATTCCTATCCCAGTTTTCTGTCCATTGTACCACCTAGCATGGCACAATAAGCACTTAATAATTACCTGTCAAATCAAATTGAATGGATACATTTTTTCCTATTTCAATGGGATACATAGGCAAGTAGCCCTGGACCTGAAGCAGACGTTTATATCTGCCCTGGAGCTACAGCTATTCGTGTTGATTTTGCTTCTGTCCTTTAGTTCTAGACCAAGATTTTGAACTTCTGCCCACCTGCTTCATAGTATGAATCCTTTTGGCTATTGTCTGGCATCTTAGCTTCTGACCTACCATGAGTCCTAACCCTTTGTCTCTTTCTACTTCCCTTGATTCCAGCTTAGCTGCCCACTTGCCCAAATGTACTTGCCAGAAGATGACACTGATCTTCTACCCCACCCCTTTCTAACCAGACTACCAATGGGCCATTTTCAAATACAAGTCTATTGGGATTGCTGTCAAGCCCTAGAGTAGAGGGCATGGGGGAGGGGAATGGTTTCTCTGATCATGTGTCTTTGACTTTAACATATGTTCCTCCTGCTGACTGATACTCTGTTTTTTCCTCTCCTATAGGTACCCAGGCATCTGACCTTCTGTGTTAGACATTAAACTGCTGTCTTGTTCTCTCTAGCTGTAATACCTTTCTGATTCTCTGACACTGAACTAGTACAGAATTTGTTAATCTATTCAATTCAGAAGTTTTCTGTTACAAAGGAATGAGCCCTGAGTAAGAACCTCAGAAACCTGAGTTAAACTTCTAGCTCTAACACATGCTTATGTGATTTTTGGATATGTTACTTTTCTCTGACCCTCAGGTTATCCATATTTAAAATAAGGATATAACTTATACTACCTGCCTCAAAGGGTTGCTAAAAGAACTGTGCATTGGAACTTAAAGTCCTACCCAGGAGTCCTGACACTCCTGATTCTGGAGCCACTCATTCTAAAGCCAAAATGTCGGCACATTTGTTCTATAGCAGGACTTTGACATTCATTGACTCATTTAAACCTGGTATCCTTCCTGAACTTCTCCTAATTTCAATGTTTTCCATTTTTAATTATTTACAAATTATCATGTATGTAATAAATATACACAATATATAAATATATAATAAATATAACAAAATAACTTGTTTTGTATACATTTATTTACATATTGTCTCTCCCTACAGGGTAAAGATTGTTTTTTTCCTTTTTTGTATTCCCAGTGCTTAGCACACTTTCTGATACATAGTAGATGCTCAATAAATGTTTAGTGAATGAATTCTTCTGCAAAAATACTGCTTTGCTGTGGTTCCCAGAAACCAATCAATGAATAAGCATTTATTAAACATCTACTGTGTGACTAGAACCTGGGAAACTTAAAGCCTGGGATGCTCCTTTCCTCAATATGATTCTCACCCTGGACCCGCTATTTTGAAAAGGACTTCAGACATGTTTGTCTCAAACTCTATCTCCTTCTCACCTGGTTTACTGCTCCCATGCTAGTATCTTTCTTCCTCACAATATTCAGACCCCCTATATGTGTCATCTGCCATGATCAGAATATAAGTTCTTTAAGTGTAAGAACTATCTTTCTTCTATTTGAATCCTGGTGTTTAGCATAATACTTTGCACACTAAGTATTTGACAAATGTTTTGTTTTATTCATTTGTTCATTCATCACTATATACAGGCAGTGTTCTACTTATGGGGGAAAAAAGCTATAGACTAAATTCTATAGCTAGCCTCTGATCACAATATATCAGGGGAATGGGAAATATAAAGCAAATAATTAGTATATACAATAATACATGGGCGTGGGATCTGAATTTGTTTTATGATCAAAAGGGGGAGCTCTCCATTTGGAGAGTACTTATCCAGATAGGTCAATTACTGGTAACCTGGTCTTAAAGAGTTACTTCAGAAACTTAGAAGTTCATCAATGTGTTTGCTAGTTAGAATGATCCAGAAGGAATACTTGAACCAGATCTTCCTGACTCCAATCCCAGCCCTCTATTCACCATGCTACATTGCCTCTCATTCATTAGAGAGGTGAGAACAAAACTCAATGTGAAGTTCATTGAGCTGATGATTTCGGTGAATCAAAAGTGTTGTGGAATGAGTGTCAGCAGCAAAGTGGAAAGAATCAAGCACTTAGAAGATCTTGGTTTAGACCTTGGTTCTTTCACTTATTAGCAATTTGTGATCTATGTTTCAGTTTCCTCTTTATGAAAAATGGAGGAAGGAATTGAATGAATTGAAGGGTTTTTAACCTTTTTAAGTTGTGGATCTTTTTGGCAATCTGGTGAAGCTTAAGGACCCCCTTCTCAAAATAATGTTTTTAAATAATTGAAGGAAATTCTAAATTTCAGTGAGAGGTGAGTGAAAATGAAAACTCATTTTCCTTCTTTAACTAAGTCCTTATAGGAAATTAGAGCTCCTCAAAATCTATCTATGGACCTGTAGGAGATCTGAGGTCCTTTTGGGGTCTATGAATTCCTTAGGAGTCTATGGGTCCTGGGTTAAAAGCATCTGGATTCATCTTTTAAGTCTCTTTCAGATATAATATTCTAGAACTCTATAACCCCATGAGTTGACTTTAAAGGATGGGAGGAATTCAGCAGACAAAGAAGAAGAAGAGGACATGTTAAGTACAGGAAACAGTATAAGCAATGTGTAGGGGCAGATAAATGCTGAATAAATTCATAATAATCCAAGTGCATGAAAGATCTCCCCCAACCCAAGAAGGAAATGGAGGAATTAAAAAGGTACTCTCCTATGAACATGATGTCAGAATGGGTTGCTGCCCACCCAGATATATGACCTCATATGATCAAAGGCTTGGGGAAAGGTAAGGGCAAAGTTTACTAAATGAGAGATTTTTTTTTATGTATTAAGATCCTTCTATTGTCTAAAGTTATTTTATCCTTAGTTTTCTGCTTACATTTTAGCACATATTTTAATTTTTATCTTATTCTCCTCTCATTTCTAGGTAGTAAGCATCTTAGGGAGGGGAGTGGCAATTCAATACTCATCTTTGTATCTCCTGCAGTGCTTAGCACAGTGCTTCTTATAAAATTGGCATTCCAAAAATATTAGAATTAGGCTAAGAGCCCAACTATACCTTTGTAAGAAGCATAAGGTGCAAAGTACACTAGCCTTAAAGCACTGAACTTGCAATTTGGAAGGTTTGAGCGCAAATCCTGCCTCAGAGACTTAAGTAATATCTGTGTGATCATGAGCAAAATAGTTTACTTCTCTTTGCCTCAGTTTAAGAGAGTTGAATTTAATGGCCTTTGAAACCTTTCCAGCTCTAAGCCTATAATCTGTGATCATAGATATGATTTGCTCCAACTTAGGCTACATTAACTGAAGTGGGGAGAGAGGATGCTATAATTGCATTGTACCCTGGTGGGTCCACATTTAAGGAATTGTGGAATATTGTGTCTAGTTATGGACTCTCCATTTTACAAAGGCTCTGACAAGATAGAACAAATGCAGAGGAGGGCATCCAAGGTGATGAGGAGACAAGAAAGCATGCCATATGAAGATCAAGGATCTGGGGATGTTTAGCCTGGAGAAAAGAAGACTCAAGAGGTAACATGATACATGCCTTTGAATAGTTTAAGCACTGTCATGTGGAAGAGAGATTAGACTGGTTCTGTAGGGACCCTGAGGGCAGAATGAGACCAAAGGGTAGAAGTGAATAGAAAGGTAAGTTTTAGCTCAAGGTAAGAAAAAACTTCCTAACAATTAGAGCTGTTCACAAGTGGAATAAACTGCCTCTGGGGGCAGTGAATGAACGAATGAAGCACTTATTGAACACTTACTATGTACACTGCACTATGCTACATGCTGAAGGTACAGACTTCAAAAGGTACAAACAAAGGAAATGTTGTTATGCCCAAGGCTTTTGGGTTCAGGATCCTGGACTATGCATATCAGGATCTGAGGGGAGATGGTGGTCAAAGTGACAGTGGTAAGGTGACACGTCTGGCACGTGCTGTCTTTTGTCTCTCCTTCAGGGTACCCAGCTGCTTCAGATAGGCTGGCTCGCCTGCTCTTTGGGTAGCAGTCGGTTGGCAATTAGTAAGGATGGTTAGATCCTTCTTCAGTAGAGTTACTTGACTCTATGGTATAAAGGTAGGGTTGGAAGTACAACTAGTGGTATGGGGAGGAGTACTGTTACTTCCAAGGACCCTGTACCTATCTTCCTGTTAATAGCAGTTGGAGAGCAATTCTCAGTAGTAGTTATGATGAAAATGAGCCCACTCTCCCCAATGAATTAGTTCTACACAAGCACTTACAAGTGTCCATTGGGGACTAGTGTGGTATGATATATTCATGCTTTGGGTGGAGATTGGACTCAATGATATCTGAGATCCACTCCAGTCCTTCAGTTTTATTATGCTGATATACAATACATGCAAATATATTGTGGGACTTTATATATCATCTATTCCTGTCTTCTCGTTCTTTAGAGAAAGAAATCAAAACCTTCAGGAGGCAGAATTGGCAGAATGGATAGAGGGCTAATCTTGGAATAAGGAAGAACTCACCAAGAACTCCTTACACTGATGAAATCTCTCTCCCTCTCCCTCTCCCTCTCTTCCTCCCCCCCTCCTTACCTCCTTGCCTTCTCTCCCTTCCTCTCTTCCTCTCCCTTTCTCCCCTTCCTCTCTCCCTCTCTCATTCTTTCCCTCTCTCCTCCTCCCCCCTCCCTCTCTCCCTTCCTTTCTTCCTCTCTCCCCTTCCTCTCTCCTTCTTTTCATCTCTCCCTCTTATTCTTCCTTTCTCCCTTCCTCTCTTCTTCTCCCTCTCTTTTTCCATCTCTCTCTCTTCCCTCCCTCAATTCCTCCCTTCCCCTTCCCTTCCCCCTTTTTCTCTCCTTCCTTTCCCTCTTATTGTCCTTCTCCCTCCCTCTCTCTCTCCTTCTTTTTCTCTATGTCTCTGTCTCCCTCCACATACCTATGTGTGTTTATTTCCTATGTGGCAATAATTCTTTGTGCCTGTTTCTCTCGTTCAGATATATAGATAGACATAGATAAATATAGATATAGATAGACAGAGACATACAGAGATAGCTTTACCAAATCAGATGTGTGTATGTGTACATGCATTTGTGTGTATATTCAGGTTCCTAGTGAAGAAAAAAAATCTTTTAAGTTGTTGATCAAGTGACAAGTGTTGATTAAATGCCCACTGTGTGAAGAGGACTGGGTTAGGTACTGTGAGAAACACAAAAGGCTAGTAAAGTCTGTCCCTGGCCCTTTTGTTGGTCAAGGTTACTTTGGAGACACACGATAGACACAAAATAAAGCTAAGTAAAGATACATGGTAGATTAATAAAGGGAATGTATTCTAAGAAAAAGAAGGCATTGTGGGTTTATAATTTTTTCATGAAAGGAGAATGGTGACCCAGAGACAGGAGGAGTTCCTGGGAAGATGCAATCTCTTCTATGAGGATGCCTGCAATTGGGACATTGAGAGCAATCACTGCAACTAGGGACAGATGCTGTTTGCACTGAGAACGAGGTAGCTCGGGATGTGAAGCTGTCTGGTACACCTTAAATGGATGATTTCCCCCTATTTCCCCTTACTGACAATTCCCACACCCATTCTGCACACTAATAACCCTATCTAAGGACTGCTTACTTCTCTCTGTGGCCCCTCTCTATCCCTGAGTGACTTCCTCTGGCTCCCATTCCAACTAGCCAGAAATCACATCTGCCCCACTTCCCATCCTCTCCAGCACACTAACGCCGGCAGAAATAAATATTTATAAGCTCCTACTGGCTGGACAAGGCCCTTGGTGAGCAGGCTGGCGCAACCTCCTCTGTGAGATCAGAAATCGTTTTTATTATTCCTAATAGACGTCTGTCTCGTCTCGTCTCAGCAAGCGGAATGCTCATGTGGACTCCAGAACCTTCACTTGCTGCCTGGGTCTTGTAACTGTTCCATTTTTCTGCTTTCCTTTGCTACCTGAACAGTATCATTTGTGCTACTATTTTTTGCCCCTTTCTCCTGCACACAGACTTCAAAATATCTTATTCCTATTGAATCTGTCAATCAGAAAGGCAATACCAGAGGTCATCTCAACCCTTCCCCTATCTCCAAGCAGTATTGGATCTGATCCATCTTAGATGAATAAAAAATGGAATTTAATGGAAAAAAACCTCCAGATAATAAAATACACATCATTGTGATCCTAAATGCAATGTCTTATAACATAAATGTTGAGGCTAAGTTCCCATCTGTGCCATCACCCTTGTGACTTCCTGCCTCCATGAGGAGGATGTTGAATATTGATAGTACCCTTGATGGACCAGCACTGTGTGGGACTACCCCTGGCATGCCTATTTTCTTTGTAACTCTTCTTCTCCTCTGTTTCTCATATGCACTGTAGGTGGAATGAAATTGTACTTTAATCTCTCTCTTTACTCTCTTGCCAACTTGCCCAGGTGCTCCCTGGATCCTGCCTTATTTTAAGTGAACATGTCTGTGTGGCTGTGGGAACAAGCTAATTCTTCTCTCCTTGTTTACATGCTAATGCACTGATTTAAAGAAACAGTTCTCACCAGAAAATCAGGAGAGCTTTTGTCCCCACTGTTTGCCATTAGTAAACAGGTGGGGCAATGAGGAACAAAAAGAAATCCTCTGTTCACAATAATCTACCAAATTACCTGGCAGTGGAAGTGTATGAACATAGAGTGTGGGAATTATTGTAGAAGGGTTACCTGCATCAAGCAGAGGGTTGGATTAAATGACCCCTAACATTCTTTCTACCTTTAAGATCCTAGAATGCTCCATGTAATTTCACAGCTGCCTCGCTTATGATCTGTATGTATACATAGACACTTGGGACTACAGAGAAGCAAAAAATCACACAGTTCGTTGCTGCTTCTAGATCATACAAAGTAATAGAGTTCTCCTTTTCCCCTACTTACAGGAAAGAAGTCTATTAGGAAGTCCTTCCTAGAGTCTAAATCAGACCCTTTGTAGCAATTTAAACATGAAATATTCTTCTTAATAGTTAGGCTGTAGAATTAGGAAATCATTTGATTCAGAGTGGAACATTGGCAATGGATCCTAATGCTACTACTTGACTTAGTTAAGATTTTCTAATTGTTTTCCTATGTCACCTTGTGATTAACCATTCTGGGTCTCAGGTTTTTCATCTGTAAAATGAAGATGTTGGGTGGGATAAATTTACTTCAACAAACCATTAGACTGGGAGCCCCTTAATATCAGGGACTGTTTTTGTCTTTTTATTACATCCCCCTAACTAAGTAGTAAATGGGCAATAGGGAAGAGGAATGAGAAGACCAGAGCTACCATGTAATTCTATTCCTTTGCTCAAGATCCTAAGTTCTAGGGTTCTTAATCTTTTTGCTGTCATGAACCTCTATGACAGCTTGGTGAAGTCTATGGATCCCTTCCAAGAATAATGTTTTTAAATGTATAAAATAAAATGCATAGAATTACCAAGGAAATAGTCACCAAAATATTAAGAACACAAATTTGCAGATTCTAGACTATGACTAAGATGATCTCTATGCTGCCTTTTAACTCAAAGATTTTGTGATTCTCAGTCATTTCCACCTCTTGCACCCTAGTTCTTCACCTTGAAATTGGCCTAAAAAGTTGAAAATTCATTCATTATTTCATTCAGCTAACATTTGTCAAAAGTCTCTGTATAGAGCACTGTGCTAGATGCTGAGGAAATACAAAGTTACATAAAGCATGTTCCTTGCCTTTGTAGAGCTAACTATCTAATAGAGGGACTAGATACACACACAGATAGCTACAAGAAACATTATTATATTAAAAAATGCACAAAAGAAGCACAAACACAGCTATGTGAAGTCTGAAAGGAAAGGTTACTGGCTTGGGGGACTAGGGAAAGCTTCTCACAAAAGAATGTGAATGCTGAATACCAGGAACACCAACAGTAAAAAAAAAAAAAAAAAAATCTGTTCATAACCCTGCAAAACTGTAAAAATGTCCTCTTCCCTCCAATTCTCCAATTGCTTAGACATATTAGATTTCCTTCCTCTTAGATTTGTATTTTAATATAAAGTTTAAAAATGATTGGATTTGAGGATCCCAATAGGCCATTTATTTTATTATTCATGACATCTTTGTAGCTCTCTTAGACTTCCAAAGAATGAACATGTTATCCTATTCCAGTAATTTGGTCAGGAAGTCCTTCCTATAGTCTAACCTGAATCTTTCCAACTACTTTTTAAGAAATCATTGGATTTAAGGATCTCAACAGACCTACATTTTCCAAAATGTTAGAACCCAGGGTATACTTGAGTTCTTTCACTTTTACTCCCCCTACTGCCTAGTTCCTGAACCATAGTCAGTCATAGCCCACCAACACTAATTAATAGAACTCTCAATGAAGAAGGGATGAAGTATGAAAATGTCTTACCAGATTAGTGAAGATGTATGTGTAATAGGCTGAAACCATCCCCAGTTCAGCTGCCTGGGAAAAAAAGAGGAGAAGAAAACAAGATTTAAAGAGAGAAAAACCCACTGGAAAGTGACTATACTTGCAATGTCTAAATCCTATCACTCTCTTTAAGTGGTCTACCCTCTTCTGTACCTTGGAGAGTAGAAAATCTTGACTCTGTTCCAGCCCTTGCCTATGGTCAAGGGGATGGAGAGGAAAACACAGCCCTCTAGGGCATTCTTTTTCTCTCTTCTCTCTTTTCTGATCTTTTTTTGTCCCTGATCAACCTTTCTTGTCAATGTACTTGGGTATGAGGCTGACAGGTGCTATAGAAACAGACAAGTAGATTAGATAAATAATGAGTCCCTTTCTCCCCGGTGCCCATGCCTCTCCCTGACTGCATGGAAGGCTCTTACCATGTATCTGTCACCCCAAGGCCACTGAGAGACCACTGAAGCTAGTGTTCTTACAATGTAGGCTTACAGAGAGAATATGTTTTTCTACCAGGAAAAGTCACAGGGAAGGAAAAGGACAAGGGTTTTTTTGTTTTTTTTTTTAGATAGAAGCACAAGAAATAAATTAAATAATAGAAAGAGGGTGAGGAGCCAGGACACATGTTCTAGTGACAATTCTGCCATTAATTTGCTACTTCCTCTCTATGGACCTCAGTTTCCTCATTCATAAGTGTCTCACCCAAAAAAATGACTAGATTGGACTAGAGGGCTTTTAAAAGTCAAAACAGTTCTAAAACTCGTGATTCTTTGACTTGGGTCTTTGTGACCTTTCTTTGATAAAGCTTTTAACAAGGTATGGGAAGGAGGAAATGTTGCCAGCCATTAACCCAGGAGGACATTACCTAGTGAAAGGAAAGTATAGCTCAAGTGACTAAAATTCATTTTGTGAAAGCTACCATTCTAAAGACAAAAGACATGAAATCCTGACTTTTAAAAGATTAGAATTCGGAATAAACAAGAACTTGGTAGCTGAAACAACTACTCAATGAGGTAAGGGATTACTGGGCAAATCCTTTTGATTCAAGATGTAGCAATTGTGCTGGCAAGCCCCAAACAATCACATGAGTACGGGCATTATGGAGCCCAGGGCTCAATAGCCTTGCTCTCCCCAGATTGCCCTGGCCTAAGTCAGATCTGTCCCTGTTCCATTATATACTAGAAAGAATTGAGCATTCAAAATCAAAGGACCTCAGTGTGAATTCCAGATCAGGTTACTTGCTACCTATGTGACTTTGTTTCGATGCTATCCATCTTTCTGGGCTTTCATTCTTTTCATCTGTAAAATGACTCAGTTATCTCTAATGTCTCACTCCTCTATATTCCAGTTGAAGAGCTTTGGGTCACTGAATTCTACACTGCTCCCCTCCTAGGACCTTGATACAACGTTGCTGCTAGAGTCTGGCTATCAGCAATTGAAGCTCTGTAGAAAGGGAAGAGGAAGGAAAGTCCTGAAGTCTTGCTGTGATGAGAGTCCCACATGCTTGTTTCTAATGAAAACCTTTATAAGGCACTCAGTCCTTCTGAAGGACATCCTACCAGTAGCCTGGAAGGACTTTCCCATCTCCTGCTCAATCCCAATTTAGTCTCCTACTTTCCTAACAAAGACAACAGGTTGTGTTTCTCTACATATTGTATTCCCTCAGTAGAATGCAGGGGCAGCTATGTGACGCAGTAAATAGAGTGCCAGATCTAGACTCAAGGAAACTAATTCATCTTCCTGAATTCAAATCCAGCCTTAGACACTTAGTAGCTATGTGACTCTGGAACTCTTAACCCCCTTTGTTTCAGTTCCTCACCTGTATAATAAGCTGGGGAAGGAAATGGCAAACAAGTACAGTATCTTTAAGAGTCAGACATGACTGAAAATGAAGACTGATCTTCCTGAGTTCAAATCTAATCTCAGATATTTACTAGCTATGTGACCCTGGACAAGTCATTTAATCTCATTCACCTAGTTCTTCACCTGTAAAATAACCTGGGGAAGGAAATGGCAAATCACTCCAGTATCTTTGCCAATATGACCCCAAATGGGGTCACAAATTGTTAGACATGACTGAAACAATTTAATGATTACAAAAAAAGAATGTAAACTTTTTGAAGTAGTTGCCTCTCCTTTATTTCAGAGATTAAAAGAACTAAGAGACAGAGAAGTTAAATGTTTTTCACAGGGTCATATGGCTAATAAGTACCTTAAATGGTATTTGAACCCTGGTGTTTCCTATACCAAGTCCAGTACCTTGTATACAATAGATGTTTAATACCTGTTTATTGAATTGGATCAGTCTAGCTGTAGAAATTATGACTGTTCAAGGATGAAGTAGGTTATAGATCCACACAGGCTTCTTCTCAGGGAAAAGAATCAGATTCCTAATAATCACTGAGTTAAAACTCTACTAGGACTGGTAGGGAGACCACCCTCCAGAGAATGCCAGCATGAGAGGACTAAACTTTAGCATCTGAGACAAGAATGGATTCTAGGCCCTCAGATTCTGCTCTAAGCTTTGCTCCATTGTGTACTCTGTACAGGGTCTCCCTCCAGCTAGGTTCCACTTGTGGATCTCCTTTAGCCTTGATGTTTTTACTGGTCATGTTCTTGGGAATGAGAGAGGAAAAGGCAAAAGAAAAACCCGCACTTAGGGAGGGTGTGTGTGTGTGTGTGTGTGTGTGTGTGTGTGTGTGTGTGTGAACATGCATATGTGGACGCATTTGGGAAAGCAATGCTTTGGAGCAGTGGGAAATTACTATAGCAACGGGCTGAAGGGATAGCCCTCAGTAAGAAAACTCATTCAAATCTCTTATTAACTCCAAGACAAAAAAAATGTGGGTGAGGGGAGAATAGGAAGGGGAGACAATAATCTCAGTGTCTGGCTAGCTTCTCATTCTCATCAAGAGGTAAATAGGAATCAAGTCTCCAGGCAAAAGATAGTAAGATGCACTTAAATGTAAAATTAAAGTGGCATTAGGATAGACCAGGAAGCCCTGGAAAGGCTTGGCCACAGTGCTTCTGATTCAGGAAGACTTCAAAGAGAATTGTCTGCCTTGTTCTCAGATCTCTTCTCAATTCTCAGGTCAACTTCTCAATCAAATACATTCCATTCTGCATTAGACACTGTCTCTCCTTTGGATTCTAACAATGAAATTTGTGCTAGATGGACGTCAGGTCTATGATTTGTGAAGCAGGGAGATGGTGCAGAAGATAGTGCATTGGGCTTGGAATCAGAAAGATTCATCTTTCTGAGTTCAAATCCAGCCTGAGACACAGTATTAGCTGAGTGACCCTGGACAAGTCACGTCATCCTGTTTGCTTTGGTTTCCTCATCTGTAAAATGAGTCACAAAAGAAAATGGCAAATTACACCAGTATCTCTGCCAAGAAAAAAAAACCAAATGGAGTCACGCAGAGTCAGACACTACTAAATAACCAATCTATGATCCTATGACTCCCCAGACACAGAAAGAAATGCTGTTTGGAATTGCTCCAACATCTACTATACCCTCAGCTTAGGAATAACAAATTTGGAGACTTTTCTACAGGGTGTCTCAAAAAATCTAACTTGTGTCTTTTTGTCATATATTATGGCCAAAGTTGGGCAGATAAACAGCACAGTGAATAGAGCACTAGAACTGGAGTAAAGAATATTCCTCTCCCTAAGTTCAAATCTGATCTCAGATACTTACTATCTGTATGATTCTGGATAAATCACTCAATCCTATTTGCCTTAGTTTCCCTCTTATATAAAATTAGCTGCACTCTAGTATCTTTGCCAAGAAAACCCAAATAGGGTCATGAAGAGTCAGATATAACTGCAAATATAAACACGCCCAGAATCGACTCCAGTTCTGGTCATGGCTGTAAGGTGATGGAGAGGAAAAGTCTTTTTCCTGAACAGGTAGGAATTAGACCAGAGGGTCTCCAAGGTCTCTTCCAATTCTGAGTGACTCTAGAAACCTGCTCCATTATCTCCCACAAATGATTTACTTCCTTCTGCCTATAAACCATCAAACAGGCCTTTTTTTCATTCCTCCTTTTCATTTCCTCCACCAACTATGTCTTGTTTTTCATCCTCCCAACACTCACACACACACACACACACACACACACACACACACACACAACCTTACAAGTCCAAGTAAAGATTTATACGTCTTCTAAAAAGTCAAAAAGTCTTAACTGTCCCTTCACACACATTTGACAATTCTGGATAGTCATTCATTTGGGTTTGCTCATTTCTATGTCCAAACTGTAACTGGTGTAACTCTAGCTAGATTTGAATGGAACGATCTGGATTCAAACCCAAGCTTTTTCACTTGCTGCTTCTGTGATGTTGGGCAAATCATTTTAAGCTCCTTGGGCTTCATTTTCCTCATCTGGAAAAGGAAGCTCCCCTCCAATTCTAAATTTTTAATGCAATGGTCCTTTAAGCTAGGAAATATGCTTTTACCTTTCTTAATACTTTTTATTTTTAGTTAGGAAATATGAGTTCAAATTCCAGCTCTGCTACTTGCTAACTGTGATTTGGGGCATGTCTTAGCCTCAGTTTCATAAGTCAAATGGGACTATAATAATACTTTCACTTTCACTGGCCAAACATCTTACAAACTATAATGTATTTTATAAATGAAAACTCATTAAGGAGGGAGGCAGTAAGATGAAGGGGATTCAATCTATGCAGTGGGAAGACTCAAGGAGAAATATCACTTGGAGGCAGCAATGAGAGCATATGCTGGTGAAAACAAGACCTTTCTCTCGAACCCTATCTCCTTATTTCACAGCTCCAGCTCCCTACCTTCAGGAGGATGGTGTGGGACATGGAAGCATTAGCATGGATGATGATGGTGGCTGTCTTGTCATCCCGGATTTCCTTGAGGAGTGGAGTAGGATCCCGGCTGTCATCCAGCATCCTGACGGAGAGCGTATCCTTGGAGATAAGGAATTGTCTGAGCAGCTTCTCCAGGTTTAAAAGGCCTGAGAGAGAAGAGAGCAGAGACCTCTGAGGATCCACAAGACTGACTCAGTCACTTGTACAACAAAGTAAAAATCCTATTATGTGAGTCCAAAGTCTTTTGCTAGACTTTGTTATGTAACCTTGGAAAGGTCATTTATACTAAGATTTATATTATATAAATCTATTTATTAAATTTAAATTATATATTTATATAGATTGTTCTCAGTCTTAATCTGACCCACTGTGTTTGGGATTAAAGGGGAAAATAGAGTTTCTTTAGGTCACCCTGACTATCACATCTTCTTGCTCCCATTTTCATCTACCCTTTCATCAGCCCTCTGTTTCCAGAAAGACAGACGTGAGGGATCCAAGAAACTGGCTAGTTCCCATCAGAGGTCTCTTTTGAAACCTCTGAGTTGTTGCACAAAGATAAAATATGGTTATAGTTATTAAAAACACATATTTTGAATTCTATCCCAGCAGAAAATCAATTTGGGACTCAGCAAAAAAGAAAGGTGTCGACTTTCTGATGTTCCTGGACAATCAGACACTAGGATCAAGTGAGTCCAGATTCCTTCTCCTTTCCTAGCTGAGTATACTAGGAGTATATGAATGTATGTGTGTGTGTGTGAGAAAGAAAGAAAGAGAGAGAGAGAGAGAGAGAGAGAGAGAGAGAGAGAGAGAGAGAGACTGACTATATATTTAAGTAATTGCTTATGGAAACCATGAAAGAATAATGGATAAAGTCCTATTTTTTCAATTAGTCTCCATGATTTAAATGTATACATGTATGTGTACAAAACAGAGTATACTGAATTTGGAATCAGAGGATCTGTGGTCAAATGTTAGCTTTGATGATGATTAGATAGATATATGTACTTGAGAAAAATACAAGCTCTCTTTGGTCCCATTTGGAAGTTAGATAATTAAACTAAATAGCCTTTAAGGTCCCTACTCCAGAAACAAACTAGGACCATACGTGTTCACTCACACACACATATAATGACTAGAGAATGGAAGAAGTTTAGGAATCCTATGAGTTACCCTACCTCTCCAAGTTCAAATCTGCTGAAGGCATCTATAGACTCATGAATGGCAAAGTCAAGGAGAGTTACTATAAATATATATTATCATAGTTGGAAGGAACCTTGGGGTCATCTATCTAGTCCAACCCTTTCACTTCACAGAAGAGCAATGTGAGATCTAAAATAATTAAATGATTTGCCCAAAGTCACACACACAGTAAGTCAGGGGTCCTCAAATTACGGCTCGCGGGCCAGATGCAGCAGCTGAGGATGATTATCCCCCTCACCCAGGGCTATGAAGTTTCTTTATTTAAAGGCCCACAAAACAAAGTTTTTGTTTTTATTACAGTCCGGCCCTCCAACAGTCTGAGGGACAGTGAACTGGCCCCCTATTTAAAAAGTTTGAGGACCCCTGTAGTAAGTGATAAAAATAAGATTGAAATCCAACTGACTCTATCCAAACTTTCTGTTGTTCAGTCATTTTTCAATCCTGTCCAATTTTTTAATGACCTAATTTGGGGTTTTCTCAACAGAGACACTAGAGTAGTTTGCCATTTCCTTCTGTAACCCATTTTATAGATGAAGAAACTGAGGCAATCAGGGTTAAGGTACTTGCTCAGGGGGTCACAGAGCTAGGTTGAATTTAAACTGAGGTCTTCCTGACTCCTGGCTCAAGTTTTTATCTACTGTGCCAACTGCCTGCCACACACATTCCAAGATACTTTACCTTACAAGATTCCTTAGAGCTATGAGTTAATAATGACTCCACTGGTCTGAAACACCCCCCCCCCAGGTTACTCCTAAGAATATGTTGTCACTCTGCTTCCAACTTAGTCCTTAGGGACATGAGCACAACAGAGCCCTCTCTGATTCCTAAAGACATTCAGGAAGCTGAACTCTTATGATTTATCCATTCCTAATGCTAAGAAGAGTGGGAAAACTGGAATTTTCTTCATTTTCCAATGGGGAGGAGGGGACAGCAGAATGCAGAACCCAATGACTTGGGCAACATGGTGCCAGGCCTCCTCCAGAAAGCTTTCAAGTCCCATGTGGTCATCAATAACCCAGAAGCTGGGAAAGGAAAGAATGCATTTAGAAAGGGAAATAGGAGGCCTTCAGTGGGGTCGTGTTATTTTAAAAATTATTTATAAAACAATGCAGATATATGTATTGCAATTAAAGTTCTTGTTCTTTCTCCCATTCTTCAAGAGGAACCTACCTAAGAGTTTCAAAGAGTCAGGGAGAGAGGAGAGAGAAAGAAAAAGGAAGGGACTTGGAACCTCACCTCAGTTCTTTTGTCTAACAAGTCTCCAAAGACAATTTTTACCAGAAAAGCTAAAAGTTCATTTCAGAGTGAAAGGAGACAATATTATCTGGTATAAGAAAAAGAATATAGAGAGCCAGATTTGAATCATGTACCATATTGCTGGGTGTCCTAAGGCATATTCATTTCCCTCTCTGGGATTTGGTTTGCCCCATTCATAGATGGTAAAGAATATCCAGGAATAAGGTAAAGAACAAAAAGCCATCTGGATTCTCATGTAGATTTAGACGATGGCTTAATTGCTTAGTATATGCTTACTCTGCAGTGAATAAAATGAATTATGCAAAAAAAGCCATCTGGTTAGTCATCTGATCACTGTACACAGAAAGCATTCTATAATGGTAGGATCCACCTCCAACAACAAGACCTACCAGCAGAACCAAGATCTGCTAGCTCTTAAATATCCTTGTGAAAACAAGAGCTGATCAGCCTGGCTACTTTCTAAGAAAGTAATGGTGATCGCCATTAATGCTCTAACTTTATTTCATGTTATTCTCTTCCACATAGGCTATATTTGAACTAAATTGTAAATGAAACATTTTGCACTCTACCTTTCGTCACTCTTGCTCATACTATTTCTATCATCTCGAATATCCTTCCTAAGCTTTGGGAGTTAAATTCCTATCCCACTCTTCACACAACTTCCACTTCTTCCATGAAACTTTCCCAGATTCCTCAAATCTCATAGAGCACTTTGCTCCTCTATTATGCAATTACTTTGTATCTGCTTTACATGTCTTGGCTATGCCTTGATGTGCCTACATGTATTTCCCCTGTTAAGAGGATGAGTTCCCTGAGGGTAGGAACTATCACTTATATCTTTGTATTCCCAGTTCCTGATACAGTATTTAGCATGTGGTTGATTGTCATATATCATTTTGTATAATAGTTATATTGTGTCTGCCTTATCATCCTACTAGAATATAAACTCCAGGAAATCAGGACCTATGTCTTATTTAAACTTTGTATTTCTCCTGGTCATACCATAGCACTATGCTCACAGTAGGTACTCTTAAGCAAAGTGACAAGTTGAATTGAATCAAATCAAATTTCATCAGTGAAATATTCACTGAGGTAAACTGGATGTCGAAAGCAAATCCCAGGGATCCCAGGGTGAGAGCTCAGAAATTTTTTTCTCCAGTCTGGCTGGAAATGAGGCCAAATCCCCAGAGATTTTGCAGAAAGGCAATGAAATTCAGCAGGATGAGATAGGGAAACTTGGAGAATGACAGCTGGATTATGTTTGATATAAGGAAGTCCTAGACAAGACAGCCCAGGGACATTTTATCCCTGGGAAAGCATGTATCCAGAATGCCAGGTAAGCTACCCAGGAAGCTCATCTTCCAAGTTTTTCTAGCACTTTCCTTACTTCACAGATTGGACCTCAGAGGCTATGACAAGGACCAGGACCAGAGACACTGCAGAAGAGATTTTTGGAGTTTGCATCTGGAACTATCCACTCAAACATAGTAGCCCTAGCAAGGGTATAGCAATGGAAAGATAGGAAGGAAGGCATAAGATAGATGAGATGTCAGGAGACCTAAGTTATAGTCCTAGGCTTGCTACAAATTATCTGTGTGACCTTGAGCTTAACCTCTTTTTGGTTTTGGTTATTTCAGCAAAATAAAACTCAAGCATTTATTAAATAGTTACTATATGCTAGACACAGTTGCTAATTACTGGAGATACAGAAACAAAAACAATTTCTACCCTCAAGGAGCTCACATTTTTTTCTGGGGCTGGAGAGGAAGAGAGAATTGGGAAATTATATGGACAAAGAAAAGTCAATGCAAAATATAGATAGATAGATAGAAAGAAAGGAAGGAAGGAAGGAAGGGAAATAAAGAGTGAGAGAAAGAAAGAGTGAGAGAACAAAAGAGAGAAAGAGAAAGAAAGAAAGAAAGAAAGAAAGAAAGAAAGAAAGAAAGAAAGAAAGAAAGAAAGAAAGAAAGAAAGAAAGAAAGAAAGAAGAAAGAAAGAAAAAGAAAGAAAGAACATTTCCCATTAGAGTATAAATTTCTTGAGGGCAGGGACTTATATTATTTTTATTTCCTGGCATAATGATTAGTACCATGCTAGAACCAAAGAAGGGCAGCTAGGTGATGCAGTAGATAGACTGTCAGGCCTAAAGTCAAAAGACTTCTCTTCCTGAGCTCAAATCTGTCCCATAAGCTTATTAATTGTGTGACCCTAGGCAATTCACTTTACTTTGTTTAACTTAGTTTCCTCATTGGTAAAATGAGCTAGAGAAGGAAATGGCAAGCCACTCCAGTATCTCTGCCAAGAAAATCCCATATAGGGTCATGAAGAGTTGGACATAACTGAAAAACAAGAAGAACCATAGCAAAGGTTTAATGAATGTTTCATCATTTGATGATTATGGATTATTTTGTGTAATAGTTCATTGGAAGTAACAATAATAACTAGGGGGAATTAGGAAAGGCCTCAGGTAAGAAACAGACTTTGGGGACTGGAGGATTCTAAGAGGTAGAGATGATGAGGGAAGATCTGGAGGGCACCTGTGCAAAGGCACAGCAGTGGGAGATTAGACTAGTTTAACTGGAATATCATATGTGAGAGGGAATAGAATAAAATCAGATTGGAATGATACATTATTGCTAGATTATAAATGGCTTTAAATGCCAAGTGGAAGAGTTTGAATTCTATCCTGGAGTCGATAAAGAAACAATGCAGTCATTGAAACTTCTTGAATAAAGGAGTGACAAAGTTAGACTTGTATTCTAGTAATATCGACTTGTCAAATGTATGATATACATGACTACGATCCCTCTCATGCCTCAGTATACTCCCACTCTCCAAACTACCCTTCCCTCTGCTTTTCTAACAGTCTTCTCAAATGATAGGATCAGGGATTTGAAGTTGGGAAAGGACCTCAAAGATCATCTAGTTTTTTTTATCCTGCAACAACATTTTCAAAAAAGGAAAATGAATTTCAAGGTCATGCAGGAAATGGCTTATTTTGATCCCTGCAATCAAGCTTTTTTAATACTCTGATATAGTGGCGTTCGTCCTACTGGATCTGAAGTAAAGGAATCTGGGTTTGAGCCCCAATTCTGATTGTAACAATTGTGTAATTTTAGGCAAGTTCTAATCTTTGTGAGGCTCAAATTTCTTATCTAAACAAATGGAGATAATTATGTCTCTAGCTAAGTTTTTGAGGTGTTGAAAGCAAAGACCTTTGTAACACAGATAAACTTACTTTAAGCCAGGTCTCCCACTGCATCCAGTGATATATCTAGTCATCCTAATCTAGATCTGGCCACTGAACCCAGATTGTTCTAGAGGGGAAATTGAGGCAGATGCACAACCCTCTCTCACTTAAATCAAATTCATCTGCATGTCATGGCATCACCTCCCTGATATCATGGTCCAATTTATGAGTGAAGGACAAACAACACAAACAACAACTGTTAGGGTAGGATAAGGACAAAAATTCCTATCCAGAGTAGCATTTCTCCAACTTGTTCACATTACATCGAAGTATTAAAAAAAAACACCCCACTCCCTTTGAAAGCTCTCTCTGCCCACAGGAGAAAGTTGGTAAAAAGTTGGTGGTAAGTAAGAGATGTCATACAAGAGGAAATTAACTTCACTCTCATGAAGAAAATTCTGGGTCCCCATTCCAAATAAGAATCAACTTTATTTAGAGATATAGCTAGATGGTTCAAAGGACCAACAGATGAACACAGAATCAAGAAGATCTGAATTCAAATGTGACCTCAAACATTTATTAACTATGTCATTCTTGGCTCTCTCTTTGCCTCGGTTTCTTCATCTAAAAATGAGGTTTAAAATGTAGCTATATTTACAGAATGATGCATGGAAATCAAATGGAATAATGTTTGTAAAGTATTTAGCACAGTGTCTAACATATGGTAGGTGTTTAATAAATGCTTATTCTCTTCCCCTGCATGCTTGCATTTTCTCACTCTGCTCACACTAAAAACTCCATGAATGTAGAGACTATATCTTCTCTATATTTGATATCTCCCTAGAGCTTAGTATAATGTTTTACTCATAGCAGATATTTAGCTTAGGTTTAGAACTGGAAAGAATTTTAAAAGTCTTCCAATCTAATCTTTGGGCTCTCTGTCTCTCTGTCTATCTCTCTCTGTCTCTTTCTGAGTGTCTGTCTCTTTCCTTCCCTCTCTCTCCTCTTTCTCCTTCTTGTCTACAGACAAATAAATTGAGGCACTGAGAATTAAGGACTTCCCTCTGATTACATAACTAGTAAACATCAGGGGTTGAAATCTGAACCCAGGTCTTCCTGTCTCCAAGCCCAGCATGTTATCCACTATGCTCTATTTAATTTATTTAATAAATGTGTGTTCAGTTGTAAACCTTAATGTAAATGTAACTTTCTTTTTTTTAATTTTAATTTAATTTTATTTAATAATAACTTTGTATTGACAGAATCCATGCCAGGGTAATTTTCTACAACATGATCCCTTGCACTCGCTTATGTTTCGTTTTTTTCCCCTCCCTCCCTCCACCCCTCCCCCCAAGATGGCAAGCAGTCCTATATATGTTAAATATGTTGCAGTATATCCTAGATACAATACATATTTGCAGAACCGAACAGTTCTCCTGTTGCACAGGGAGAATTGGATTCAGAAGGTAAGAATAGCTTGGGAAGAAAATCAAAAATGCAAATAGTTCACATTCGTTTCCCAGTGTTCTTTCTTTGGGTGTAGCTGTTTCTGTCCATCTAAATGTAACTTTCTATATTTTATTGTGATTTATTTTTCTCTGATTGTTTCCTGTGTATTAGTCTTGTCACCCTACCTAGACTATAGACTCCTCCAAAATAGAAATATTACTTCATAAATTTCTGTATCTTCCCAGAATACAACACACAGGCACTCAGTATTTCATGAACTGACCTGAAACTGAATTGAATTTAATTCTGTGGAACTGGATTCAACAAGTGAATCACAGGGATAGAGAAAATGGAGTGGTAAGGACCAACTGGCCCAGGTTCACCTAGAATTTTGTTTCTCCCTGGAAAGAAACAATAGCCCAGAAAATAAGTTAAGAAAATTAAGGGTTATCTCTTACCCAGGACATCAGAAGAAAGTTGATTTCACAGGCATACCAACTTGGAAGTTTCCATCACTTTTATTTATTTGCTGGAATTACTTGTTTGATTTTTGGTGGTTTAGAGACCAGTGAAGTGACCATGAGTTATTTTGACTGAAGGTATCAAAAGCAAAGCTTCTCCTGTTTTTCAGATTTGCTGCCTCTTTCCTTCCTCTCCCCCCAATCCCAGCCCACCTGAGACAGCCTAGTTCCACATCCAGAATCTACTTCTTGCTTCATTCCTTCTGTTCTGAGTTACTAGGTGAGTCTAGCAGTGCAGTAGGATGCAGCAGGAGGGATACATCTATGAAAGACTCAGCAGGCTACTTATTCTGGAGAAGAGGAGACAAGTTGCCTCCCAGGAGCTGGAGAGGAACAAAGGAGTCCTAATAATAAGTTCAGTTACTGAAGTAGGTAAAATAACATTACATAGGGGCAGAGATTTTCAAAGACCAGAAACAACTCCTCCCTTGCCTTATTCCAAACTATGCCTTCTTCCACCTTATGCTGAAGCTAATACTGAAAATTGTGCCTTATTTCTTTAGCTGATTCCCGAGTTCTGCCAAAATACAAATAACTCTGAGAGGGATGTCACATTAAAATTCGCCAATTACTTAGAACTAAGTATGAATGAGTTTTCATAGGGGGAACGATTATGAGGTGACTGCCAGAGATTAGAAAGGGGATGGTTATGAAAAAGGAGAGGCATAAAAATGGACAAGGGGAGATTGCAAAGAACAATTCAATGCAACAAATACTTTAAAGCACTTGCTCTATATGGTACTAGATCTACAAAGATGAAAAAAAAAAGACACAGTCCCTAAGATCAAGGAACTTTTAGTGTACTGGAGTGAAGTGGGGAATGAAACATGTCCATAAACTACAATAATACAAGGTAGGATGATGAGATCAATGGATATATTAAATGATATGCTCTAGGAAAATTTAAGGAAGATGAGAAGATTTTTACATAGGAGCAAATTTCATTCTTACCATGGAGCACAATAAATTCACTGTTTTGTCAAGGGTTGGCCCAAGGCAGGGGCATTAGCTCTATTTCCAGTGATTATGCACAGCAAAACTAGACCATCTCCCACTCAAGCAACTTGGCTACAAGTCTGACATTTTCTATGATAACAAGAAGGGACAGTTGGCAAAGGTGCCCAGCTCTCTTATTCATGGTACATGTTATATTCTTGGACCTCATTTCTTCCCTTGGTAAAATGAGGAAAAATGAGATTCCTTGGTATCAGGGTAACTACAGGCTAGGAGGGTGAATGGAGGATACATGGGGAGGATAAATGAGATACTTCTGGAAAAGGGATCACAAGATATAGAGTTAGAGCTTGGAAGTGTCTCAGAACTAATTGAGGGCTGGAAATTTCTTGAAATCAAATGTTTCATTTCTCCTTTAGAATCTAGTCAGTATCTGCTTTGAGTGAGATGAGTATGAAAATGATGAGCCCAGATAGATTGGCATGTCAGTGAAGCCCAGTGGCTTTGAAAATACATCTCTGATGGCAAGGGACCAGTTTCCTTCTGTAAATTTGAAAACTTGCTTCTCTCCACCTCATACAGGTATCCAGTATCCTTTGCTCCCTTCTGGTCTCCAAACACACTTATCCACATTCTCCATCAATTCATTCACCATAAGTACTCATTAAATATATTTGTGTTTTGTTAAGAACAGAGCTTCATTTTAAAAGCTGAACTTCCCATGTGTGAAGAACCCTGTCCTTGGTCCTGAAGGGGAAAAGAAGAAATAAGTTCCCTGCCTTTGTGAAGCTCCCAGTATGATCAGGATAAGGGGATGAGGTGAAGATATGTACACAAGAAAAGAAGACATGAAAACTATAGCAAACAAGTACAGAATGCTAAAGCTGCAACAGTCTTCAGTTTGCAGGAGAGAAAACTAAGTACTAGGGGAATTAAATGACTTGTCTAAGGTCACTTAAGTTAATCAACTGAATATAAACTAGAACCCAGAACACCTTATTCCTAGTACAGTAAATTTTTCCCCTGACTACCACCTTGATTTCTAAGAGAAAAAAAACAGGCATAAAACATAACAATATGCTATATATATACATATGTATATATATATTTATATACATAACTATATTTTTGGAGCTCCATGACCTGAATCATATGAGAGTTCTGAAGATACCCTATAAAATGAAACATTGGTCTGTTTCTGACTCAGACTGGTTCATACCTCCTTAGTTAGTTTGATGACTTCCAGCACCATATTAGCCACAGATTTAGTATGATACCCAGGGCAGGGGCATTAGCTCCATTTACTACTTGGCTTTTAGGGTATAATCTGGGATGCCATATTCTAACTTTCTTGCCCTTCCTATCATACCTTTTTTCTTCCTAACTGATATTTTTTTCTTTTCTTTTAAATTTTAAAAGTTAAAAAAGTCACCCACACAAGCACCTCCCCACACACATATACATTTCCCCCTAGCAAAACACAATTCATTTCCATGAGATGAAAATCCAGTTATTAAAAATCCATGTTCTGGGAGAAATCAAGAATGATCAAATGAGTGAGTGGCATGATTCCCTGTGGAATGTTCTGGGTTATGTCTAATTTCACTGGCTGAGAAATAAAATTAGATTTCTCGTCTTAATTCTACTTGCAGTGTCTCTCAGCCTTGCATTAATGAGACAGACTGGAAAGTGTCCCCTCCCCAGCTCTGAAATGGAGCTGTCTTATGTCAGACCATTTTTTCCTTCCTTGATTAGATTTTCCTTTCACTCCTCCCCTTAACCTCTCATCCCCTATCCAATCTTTCCCTAATGGGGCCTGGGCTCTGCCACGTGGATCTTTGGGCCAGTGGGGACCAGTGTCACTTAAAGGTCTCCACTGATAGATAAGTTTTCCAAATAGAAGAGGCATCCACCAACTGATAAGTCCCAGGCTGGGCTGTCTGCCTTAATTCCCCTTCTGTCTCAATGGGTTTATCATTTTTTAGCATGTTGTCACAGTTTTGCAACTCATCAGTTCCACTCTCCTTTTCTCCATACCCTCAGGTACAGTAAGAGGCAGCTCTGATACGGGAAGAATTTTTTTCTATTTCAATGACACCAACAATTTTCACTAATGGTGTAGCTCTTCAAATCTGAGAATGGGTAGATAGCTTCCATTTTTCTAGCTTTGAGCTTGTAAAGACCATTGGGCAAAGTCTGACAGAATTAGAAGTAGGTAGTTCAGTGAGAACTACTTGGTGAATAGTATAAAAACTAGCTTAAGTTCCTCCCTCTTTCATGAGACCTCTCCTGAAGACTCCAATGAGCACTGACCTCTCCTTTCATTTGAATTTCTATAATACTGTACTTTACTAGTTGGGAAAGTCACTTATCTTTCCTTAGCTTCAGATTCCTAATCTGTAAAATAAAGGCAATAACACTTGCACCTAAAACTTTAAAACATTATATAAATGCTAGCTGCTGCCACCACCACCACTACCATCAACATTATCATCATCATGAACAAGGCATGTTGGCTCCTATTGATAATCTCTGTTCCTTGAGAGGCTGAGGCAGGTGAGTGAATTGAGCTTAAGAGTTGTGAGCTGCCAGGGGTTAGGCTGATTAGGTATCCACATTAAACCTGGAGCCAATATGGTTCTAGAGGCCATAAAACTAACTAAGGAGATGTGAACCAGTCTAAGTCAGAAACAGATCAATAGTGGGATCAGGTCTGTGAATGGCTACTGCACTTCTAGTCTGGGTAAGACAAGGACACCCAGGAGAGACACAAACAGAGATTCATATATACATGCTTGTATATACATGTTCAACACAATATACATACACATGTACAACACATGCATACACACACACTATATATATATATACATATATATATGTTATTGTGAAAATCATAAGAGTTCATAGTTTAGAGCTAGAGGAAACTGAAGAGATCAATCAAGGGTTCCTAATGTTTGGGGTCATAGACCCCTTTTCTGGTTTAGTGAAGTCTATAATTCCTTCTCAGAATAACATTTTAGAATGTAAAAAGATAATACATAGGATTACAAAGTAAGACAATCATATTAAAATATATATACCAAAAATTAATTCCATATAACCAGAATTCATGAACTCATCCAGCCTTCTCAATTTAAGTAAACTGAAACTCATAGAAATGGAATGTCTTGCTCACAGCCATACAGGTATTGAACATTGAAGCTAGGAACTGTCAAAACTTATGACAAATCCAGGGAACCCATGGCTACTCTCAATGTACAATATGAATTTTGTAAAACTTAAACAACTTTGTAAAGATAAATTTTAAATGCTATATTTTTTATTACTAATTGGAGGACCCTGGGCAAATTAGTTCATCTTTTTGAATCTCAGTTTCCCCCCTAGAAAACAGAGACAAGAGCAACTATACCTACCTTCTAGTGGTGCTGTGTGGAGAAAGAACTTTGTAAAAAGCAAAATATTTGTGATCTGTCAATAGCCTGCTGGAATTCAAGAGAAATGAGTTCAAGTATTTCCTCTGACACCTGGTGGTGTCATGATGATGGGCTATTCATGTAACCATTTAATGTCTCAGGGAATTCTCTTCTTTAGATTACAGACAAAATGTCAAGACGCTTTTGTGTAGAAAGTTTCCATACCAAGAGATTTGTGTACCATCAGTGGTGTTTGAGGGCCAGAAATATATCTCATACTTCTTTTGTATGTACACTTGCCTAGCTTAGTAATGACACATACTCAGTGCCCAGTAAATAATTGCTGATTGTTGGGTGAGTTTATCAATGTGTTTCTATGCATGCCCAGCTTCCTTGGCACTGTCAATCCTGGTTTATAGGAAAGGACCAGGGGCCAGCCTAATTAGCTCCCCAATGAAGGTCTCCAGCTCACCACCCCCATGGCCATGTTCCTGGACCCCATCTATGCAGCTGCTTCCCAGTTAGTAGAGTGGTGATTAAAACTACCTTCTCAGTAGGGATGTTTGGAGGGTTAATTAGTTAATGTCAGTAAAGTGCTCTGAAGAGGAAGATTACTGGGCAAAAGCTGTACATTATTAGTGCTGCAAATGTCTCTGTAGGAACAGAGGTACTCTATCCTGGGTGTGGGGAGCTCTAAGCTGTAGGATGTGGCCAAGTTTTGGCACTGAAGAGTGGGTAAATCTGGCAAGGAGGCAATCAATTCTTGTGCAGGGCTTATCATTTGAAGATCTTAAAGCAGGTTTCAAATGGTGTCCATTCCCAAGGTGGATAGATGAAAGCACCAAAACTGGGATACAGAAGAAGGTAAGAGCACATTTGGGAGTATCCCAACCTTCTAATGTGTCTGCCAGAGATAGTTCTTCTCAAATTAGGGGACATATATTTGTGAGAGTTCTTCTCAAATTAGGGGGGCATATATTTGTGAAATATCCTCAATGACTTCTCATCATCTAGAGCAGTGGTTATCATCATACAGTTTATACACGGAATCCTGGATTTCATATGCTAATCATAAATAAGCAAGTATACTTTCATAGACTGAATAAGTACTGTCTAAACCATATTGTTATTTTTTCAAATGTGTAGAAACTACTATGATGAATAAAATATAAATTCCTTCAAAAGCACCACTGAATTCATAGTAGCTTGAATATATTCCCTTAATGCATGGAAAGTAATAGCTCAACTACTATGGGGAGCTCTACGAATTTTTTGACATTAAAAAGGGGTTCTCATGTTCAAAAAGGTTGAGAGTCACTGGAATCCAGAAAAAGAATCCAAACTCCTTATCCTGACATCCAAAGTCCTCTGAAATTTAAAAACGGTGCCACTGTACCTGTATAGCCTTATCTCAAATTGCTTTTTTGGACTTCAGTTAGAAGCATCTACTCAGCAAATCCTGTGTTCTTCCATACCTTTGCTCACTCAGTCCCCAGTTTCTGGCATGTCCTCATTTTCTTTCCTCACTTGTTGAATTCTAAGATGTTCTTTGAATTCCAGTTCCAATGCCATGGCCCCTTTACGAACCCTTTTTTAATCCCCATTTTAAGTCTCACACAGCACATTTATTAACCCCCCAAACCTACTTATCATGCAAGCCTTTCCTGATCCCTATCCCCCAGCTTCTAGGACTCTCTCTCTCCAATTACTTTGCATTTATTTTGTTTTTACATATGCTTATGTAGGCATTTATCTCTCTGATAGCATGTAAGCTCCTTGAGTTCAAGGACTTATTATTTCATTGTTTTTTGTCTTTACTTTCTCAGCATCTAACACAGAACCTACACATAGTAGATGCTTAATAAATTTTTGTTGATCGATTGATTTCATGAATTATACTTTACCACTTGGGCACTTCAATACTTAGCAAGTCTGAAAGCTCTTTAAAAGAAGCCATGCCTTATCTCACTTTGGAGCTCCCTTGATCTTACTTTATCCATTGCTCAGTCCACAACATACCTTATTAAACATTCAATGAATGAGTGTCTAAAATCACTTTATCTTTTTCTACTCCAAGGAGGTTGGTCCAATTGCTGTCCTTTGAATACACTGTGAATATTTTTACCTCTTGAATTTTTCTCCTTATCTGGAAATCTTTCTTCTCCTTTTGACATAGCTAAGTCAAATAATAATAATGTGACATTTGTGGGGTGTTTTAAAATTTTCAAAGTGCTTTACAGTCCCTATCTCATTAGATCTTCCTCTTTATACATGAGGAAAACTGAAAATCAGAGAAGTTATAATTCTTCTGTAGGCACAGTAAGTACTAGATGAGGAATTTGGACTCTTGGTCTTCTTAACTCCAAACCAATCAAACAAATAACCAATGCCAGGTGCTGGGTTAGGTAAAGGGGGGGGGGGTGTATAAAGACCAAAAAAAATTAAATGAACCTGTCCTCAAGGAGATTACATTCAGTCTATATAGATGAAGTTCCCCCTACTGTCTAAAGGTGACTCCCTGTCTAGTGGAGCCCATAATGATCTCTTTTTACCCACTCTAGGCTATTATTGTTTGGAGTATTTTTAACATTTAAGAAATACTGCTTTGCAGCATTACTGTAAGATCACTAGCTATCAGAATAATAAAACTTGTACTTGCATAGAGCTTTATGGTAACAAAGCACTTTACACACATCCTTTCACATATACCTTGGAAGGTAGATAGTTTGGCCATTATAATTCCCATGTCCCCAGATAAGGCAACTTAACCTCAGAAAAGTTCAGGGTCACAAAGTAAATAGGAAACCTGTGTTGATAACACAGCTCTTAACTAAAATCAGTATTCTTTCCACTGCAACTTTTTATTGTGTGTGTGTGTGTGTGTGTGTGCTGATATATTTGTCTTTGCGCATTTCATGTGTGTGGAATTACGTGTTTGGTTTTATTTGTGTCAATATAACTTCTTTCCCTAATTAGACTAGAAACTCCTTGAGAGCAAGGGATGGCTTATACATCTTTGTATTCTACACAATGCCTAGCATATCATAGAAAGGGCTTAATTGTTTGCATGAATAAAGGAATGAATACACTGGTGAGGGGCAGTAACCACAATATGGCACAAAACAAATGGATCTACCAGTGTATGGATGAATGAAAAATACAGGTAGAGGGCAGCAAATACAACAATGATAAAAACAAATGGACCTATCATGTTTGTATGAATGAATGAATAAGTGAATGAACGAATGAATGAATGAATGAAAATAGAGATAGATGATACCAAACAGCATGGCAAAATGGAACTATCATGTTTGCATGAATTAAGAATGAATGAAAATACAGGTAGAGATCAGCAAACCCAACAGGTTAAAAAACAAAGGTCCTATCATGCTTGTATGAATGAGTAAATGAACAAATGAATAAATGAATGAATGAATGGATAGATGAATGAATACACAAGTGAAAGGCATTAGCCATACCACGGTAAAAACAAATGGGACTATCATGTTTATGTAAATTATTGAATGCACAGGTGAAGAGCAGTAACCAAAACATGGTAAAAAACAAAGGGATCTATTGTATTCATTTGTTTGAATGAGTGAATATACCCATGGTCTATCTATGCTAGAGGTGAATGCTGCCTTCCCTACATAGTTAGAAGGCAACAATCATAAAATAGTAAAAACAAAACAAAATAAAAAACCCCACTAAATGGATCTGTCATAGTTATATGAATGAATGAATACAAGTGGACAGCAGAAAACACAACATGGTAAAAACAAATGTATCTATTTTGTTGGTGTGAAGATGACTGATTTGTCCAGTTTTTGCAGATACTGGGACTACTCTGGAAGGCAGAAATGCTGAGAAGCTGCACCCAAGTATATAAAAATGCAGGCCCTAAAAATGTGCAGGTCAAGTTGAGAGTGACATGCAGTGCAAGTCTGGTACTCTAGCAACAGTCAGTGGTCAGCATCTGCATGACCAAGTATGGGGAACTGTCTTAAGCACACAGATGTGAGTATGTGCTAGAAGGAGCTGGATTATGTTAGCTAAATCTTATAAATGCGGAATTTATGTCACAAATTGTCTGAAAGTCAGAGAAAATGCATTTCCAAAACCTGCATTAAAAAAAATACTTTATCAGGAATTGACCTCAGACCTCATTCCATCAGCAAAACCCGCTCTCCAGGGAAAGATGCTCTTCAAACCATCAAATACAAATGCATCCAATTTCTCTCTCTCTTTTTGTATCTTCCTAACAATGAAGCAGGAAGTATGGGAATTGAGTTTGCAGATGCAAAGAGTCTTAGCTGTTCGTTTGCTTTTCTATGACCTAAAACATGTGTTCTTCTCATACATATGTAGTTGGCTTTGGAGTGAGATACACACACATGCACACATGTAAACATGCACACAGACATAGACAGCACACATACACACAGCCTTTTGGTTATATGTCCTGTTTATCAGGCCTAATTTTCTAAATCAGTCACCCTCCTCTCTCCATTCTCCTATCTTGGGGATACTCTAAAGAGGGTGTAGAAGCAGTCAGGCTATATTGACTGAAGATGGTAACTCCAAATCTCAGGAAACTTACATTCTGCTTTGGCGCAGATGAGGCAGGCTGTGGTGCAGTTGAAAAACCTCAGGATTCCAGCGACTGCCACGCTGATGTCCGTGTTGCTGGGGTGGAGGTTCAGGGTGGTGAATCTCTGGGACTGCAACTTCACAAATTCCTCAGGGGCCACTTTGAAATGAGGCACCTGGGATGGAGGGGAGAACATGAGCGGGACAAGGAAGAGGAGGGATCAGAATGAAAAGGGAGAAGGGGAGAGAGAGAGAGATCTGTGAGATAAAGCAGAAGATGGATTTCTTCAATTAAGAAGTAGATTCTCCTTTGCTACATGGTGGAGGGGGAGAAGAAGACAGGGGGAACCTAAGAGGAAAGACCGACAGATAACAAAGAGCTGGAGAGAAGGACGGAGAGAGAGACAGACAGACAGCCACAGAAAGGGAGAAACAGAGAGACATAAAGACAGAGATGAGAGACAGTGAAACAGAGAGAGACAGGGACAGAGACACACACAGAGACAGAAACAAAGAGAGACAGAGACAGAGAAACACAGAAAGAGAAAAACAGGAAGACAGAAACAGAGACAGAAAGAGACACAGAGAGATACCGAGAGGCAGAGACAGAGAAATAAGGTGGAGTTGGAGCGATAGAGAGGGATGAAGTCATACACAGAAACAGATAAAGGGGAGGGGGAAGATGAAGAAGATTGGGTCAAATTTCTGGAGCTTCTAAGATGAATAGAGACCAGACAAGAAGCACCTTGGCTCGAGACCTGTACACATAGATCGCAAGGCTAGAAGCTGGTGCTGGGAACCTGGAGCAAAGAGAATAGATTCTTTCTTATCTACAGAAGAATTCACACTAAGGCAGGGAATCTAATAGCTCTTGAAGGAAGAATCTTAAGAACATTTCATTTGTAGTTAATCATTTAGAACAGATGTGTGTGAGAGAAAGAAAAAGAGAAGGAGAAAGAGGAAGAAAAGAGAGATCAAATCAAAATCTATAGAGCCATGGCTGGGGAGGAAGGCACTGTGGTCACCATGGAGAGATGGCTTAGAGAGAAATTCTCCTCCCCCAGTGTACCTCACCCCGACTGTATTCCTGCTCCCATGTGATTCAACTGGTTAGGTAGCCAACTTCAAATTTCTATGGATGTTGAGGGGAACATTCAAGGTGTCTCTGGGTAATAATACACTGGAGAGAAGAGGTGCTGTGGACTGAGAAATTATTTGCAAGCTCCCCAATAGAGCCAGGTAAATAAATATCTGCTTTGGCTTCATTAGAACAATGTCAGGTCCCCTTTGCATCTAATCCTGACATTTCCGGGAGCCATCACTCTCTGCCTCCCTTTCCTTCCCTCTCACGGGAAGAGGCATTTAACAGGCTGTGATGGCTGCTTTATTGGAGGCTTAAGCTATTCGGTAGGTAATAGGAAAGTGAAAGAGTTATAAGCTGCTATCTGCCTTGATTTCATTTTGGTGCCCTCAGTCCTGGTGCCTGGAGCAATGAGGACTCCAGCTAGCTCACTAGAGGCTCTCCTGTCTAACTGTGACAGAGTATCTTCCTGCACCGTAGGAGTCTGGGGAAGGGAAGGTTTGTGGTTTTCCACTGAAGTGAGGGAGAGGTTTTCTGGTCCTAACAGGGATCAACAATTAGGTCACAGATAAAAAAGAAACAATTATTTTCATCTTGGTTCTCAAGGTGGGGTAAAGGAAGCTGGCAGCTTATGGAGAAGTGCTACAAAAGCTGTGACAGAGTATGAGAGGAGAGAGAGGGATATTTCTAGATGTTATGTGGTAGGTACCCCTCTCTTTTCTTCTTCCTATCCCCTTCACTGTCTTTAACCAGGTGAGAGAGATCTGGTTGGCTAGATGATTACTTGTCATAGAGGACAGGACAGAAAGAAAATTCCTGGTAGTGGTTGGACTGGATAATCTTTAATATTCTTTCCAACTCTGAAAATCTGTGGTTCTGATTACAATGAATAATAGTAAGGGTATTTTTCAGGAGAAGTAATAATAATAAATAAATAAGAATAAAAGACCCCAAGCCTGGGGGAGAGAGACAGAAACAGACCCACACAGAGACAGAGACAGAGAGATAGAGAGACAAAAAGATAGAGAGACAGAAAGAGACAGAGAGACCTAAAAAGAGATAGAGACAAAAAAGAGAGAGAAGAAAAATAGAGAGAGAAAGAGAGAGAGAGAGGAGAAAGAAAGAGAGAAAGAGAGAGAGAGAGAGAAAGAGAGAGAGAGAGAGAGAAAAGAGAAAGAGAGAAATGAAAAAGAGAAGGTAGAAGGGGGTATATGTGATGATGGTTATAATGAAGCCATACTTGAATCTGTTTTAATACCCTTTTTTGTTGTAATCTCCTCTACCTGCAGCTTCCAACTTCGGGATTTTTTTTTAATCACTACCCAGCAAGCTTGGTCCTAGGAACAGAAAATTTGGTATCTTTCCCCTATACACACCCTTAATTTAGGCCTTGTAGGAATTATTCAATTTAGTATATTCTAAGGGCAATTCAGGATCTAAGTGATCACAACAGTGAAATTAATTGTAGGCAATGTTCATTTTATCTCCCCAAGTTCTGGATTCCATAATAGGTGAGGAGAAGAGGATCTAGGGTGCCATAAGGGGTGACTAAGGCTATGTGTTATGGTGCCATGTGTGCATCTCCCTAGGGTTACATAATAGATATACATCTTGAAAATGAGCCTGATGGGATTGTGAAAAGACCCAGCCTGCCCTTATTGGATAGAGGAAGAAAGGATTGGACACTATCCGAGTCCTGTGATGCTCTATGTATGACAAAGATCAATCAGCAATTGATTTGAAAGTGCAAATCGCATTCCAGCCAGGTCTACTGTGGGAGGAAGCAGGAGGGGGAGGAGAGGGCATTGAAGTAGAAAAGGGTCCAGCAAGGGCTGCAGAGATATTATCAGCCTTTAAAGAAATGAAGCTTCAGTAAGAGCTCTATTTCTTTCCCCCAGAGCTGAGGGAGATCAGCATACGGCAATTCAGCCTTATAAAATATTAAAAGAAATGCATAATCTGGTCTGAGGAAGAAGGTTGATATTGAAGGAATGTGGCCAAACAAAGAATCGGTAATGATCATGGAGCAATGCTCCTGATACTATAAGGAACTGTTGGGCCAAGGGAAGATAGAGGTGAAGTCCCTCCCTCAGGCCTCTCCATGCCAACATGGGTTAAAGGTAGGGCTGGCAGGGACAAGCTGCCTGCCAAGTGAATGCCAGCCAGCAGTGGGAGTGGGGAATATGAGTGGCAATGCAATGAAGGTCCAAGAACCCAGAGAAAAGGAGAAAGCAGGGGGGAGAGAAGAGAGGAATTATAAAAAGAGAGGGAAAGGTAAAAAGGGGAAAGAGAGAAAAGGGAAGAAAAACCTCTCTTTTGGCACTCTCATTTGGACAAGATCACCGTCATTTTTGGACTAACAAGACTGCTGTAGATTTGAGCTGATATTTTCCTTGAAGCAAAAAAAAATTTAAGTGAGAAATCAGGAAGAATTTTCTAATGGTCAAACTTGTTTAGATACTGCATCTGAAAGATTGTGGCACAAAAAAAAATTCCTTTGTTGAAGATACCTTTGTAGCTTCAAGAGTCCTTCATCCTATCCAAAGGCAAGTGAAGGAGAAGGGAAAAAATATGTATAGTACTGCATCCATAAGGGGTTAGAAATCCTTATTTTATACCCTACCTATTCAACCTCTGTGACAGTAGTTAAATCACTTAACCTCGTTGAGCCTCAGTTTCCTCTTTTGGAAAATTAAGGGATTAGACTAGTTGATCCCTATGACTCCTTCCTGTTCTAAATCCACAATCCTGTGAGCCACCATAAGAATGCTATTTTAAATTTTTGAAGAAATTCACTCAGATGTCAGAGAGGTCTTTGGAAAGCTAAGGAGACTCAAAGAGGCTTATATAACTGGTTCTTCTTGGGGAGGGTCCTCGATGTTGTCAGGCTGAGAGAGGCTAATGGACCTATGGTAAGGAATCCTAATAATATGCTCATTTGCAGTTAATAAATCAGAATGTGGACAGAAGAAGTGCTACATTCCAGGGAAAAGGAGGAATAAATATTCAGCTGAGGCACCAAGTGCTGATGGCCTCCCACTGTCTTTAAAGGAGCAGGAAGACCTGCAGGGGTTCCAGGGGGAGCTGAAATGGGAGTGAAGAGGTAATGGAGCATGTCGTGGGGAGGGCTAGGGCCAGAGGATCATCTAGGACTCTTTGCCCAGTGGCCTGACCTCCTTTGGATGTTCCCGAGCTGCTCAGGGAAGAGTATTCTACCCTTTTCAAAAAAACTCATTCTCTTTCTTAGTGCCATATAGAAAAAAGGGAAAGACCTACTGAGGATAAAGACTTATACAAAGAGTCTGAAAAATAAAAAGATGGTCCTTTCTTCATTAAGGATCCCAAAGCTTGGCCGCTCCTGATCTTTTTTTTAAACAAATATTCTTTGGTCTTCTTCCATTTTTCATCACCTTCATTTCCCATTATATCCTTCTCCAACCTCACCCAGAAAGCCATCCGTTATAAGAGTAAGTTCCTTCCTCCTCCATTATAATTATAATGAATGAAAAAATATTTTTTTAAAAAAGGAAAGTTCAAGCAAAACTAACCAACATTGAAAAATCTGATGTAATTACCCTGGCATGCGTTCTATCAATAAAAAGTTATTAAAAAAAAAAGAAGAATCTGATGTTATTTGCAGGATTTTCACCCACAGTCTCCCACCTCTTCTGAGGAAGAGGGAAGGGGAACATTGGAGAGGAAGAAAAAGAAAGTGGCTTTTCTTGTCTCTTCTTTAGCTCCAAACTTTTCAATTATGGACTATCAGGACTTCAGAGTGAGATAGATCCTCATTGCCCAATTCAGGCCAGAGCAAGTGTCCTCTAAAACACCCCAGATAGGTCTTCAGCCAGCCTCTGCTTGAAGATTGTCCAGCATCAGGAATGCACTGAATCTCAAAAGCAGTCCCTTCCACTTATGGAGAGCTTTAATTGTGAAGGAGAGTTTCCCCTTCAAGCTCAATCTGCCTCTGTTTCTGTCTTCTGGGGCTAAATACAGTAAGTTTAATTCTTCTTCCTTTTGACAAATATTCAAAAGTAGGAATCTTATCTTTTCTAAATCTGTTCTTTTTTAGGCTAAAGATCTTTCTTTCTTTCCCCCATCCCTAGATGGACTAATCTTAATCCTTCTACTACTTATGGTTACCGTATTCTGGATGTGTTATAGCATATGAAAGTCCTTCCCAGAATGCATTGCCCAGACCTGAACCCATTGCTCCAGATGTGGCTTGACCAGAGCAGAGGGACTATAGATCTTTCTTACTAAACACTGCCCTACTATTAATGTAGCTCCAAATTGTATCAGCTTTTTTGATTATCATGTCATACCCTTGACTCATCTGGAGCTTGTAGTCTGCTAAAAGCCTCAGGTCTTTTCCACCAATTTAGTCTCCTTTGACCCTTCTATAAACAACCTCCTTCAAAATAGAAGGGATCTGAAGAACAGAAAGAGACATACAGCCTGTTAATCTAAGATGCTATCATTCCGCTTAATTCAACACAAGGCAGTCCTTCCAAGTGCCCATTTGAATTGACTGATTGATTGATGGCAGAAGGGCTGGGAGATAGTCCAGCAGTGGACAAGATAAAAGGTTGAAAAATGGAACCCTTGAAGAAGCAAAATTGTTTTACCTGGATGGGAGGGTGAAAGGTGATTGACTGTAGAATGGGTTATTGGCCAGAGGTGGTATGAGAGAACTACCCTTCTTTCCCTGCTAGTAAAAACTTGTTTTTGTTAGTGTATGGGTAAAGTGTTTTTCTATTATGAACTTGGGATCAAATGAAAGAAAAATCTTTCCTCTGAGCCAGGATAGAAAGAAGGGATGAGACATCAACCTCATGGGAGACAGCTATGGTAATATGTGCCTGCTTTCATTTTCCATGACAGGGTTAATGCAGCCAGGGCTTAGAGGAGTAAAAACTCCCAAAAGGGAGAGTCCTGGTTTTTCAGCTTCTGTGATACTAAGAACAGCTATAATCACTGATGGTTTCCTGCCAGGGATTTTTCTCTCCCACAAAATAAATAAATGGTTTTGGTCCATCCCTCTCCCCGAAGGATAGAACTAGAGTAAATGAAGCTAAAGCAGGAAGAATTCAGGTTAGACTTGAGGAATGACTTCTTGGCTTGGCAAGTCACTCACAGAGAAAAAGGAGTTTCTCATTCTGGACATCTTTCATGGCTCCCCATTTTGCAGGGGGAAAGTAGTATATGCTCCTACTTAGAGGCACATGGATAGAATCCAGAAAGAGTGTCCCTTCTAGCCAGAAACATTTATGATTCTATGACCACTTCCTTCCTAAACATTTCAGAGATTTCTATTTTAAGACATGCTTATCTCTAACAGTTGGACACATCGCCCATCATCTATCCTATTCCCTCTTCCATCTCCCCAGACCCAGCACTTACCTCCTTCTCCCCACAGATGTTGCTGATGATGGAGCTGGAGGCAGGGCTAGAAGAAGGTCCCAAGACAGCTACTACCCCCTTTGGGAGTATCTGGCACACTGTACAGGGCAGCCCGAAGGAGTTCCAGAACAGGAAAGGAAACATATGTTACCCAGCAGTCTGGCTAAATACCTAGCCCCTCCACCCAGCAACTGGGACCCCAAGTTCATAGAAAGTCAGAATTAAAAGGGATACCAGAGATCATCTAGTGACAACTCCTTTAATTTACCCATGGGGAAACTGAGGTTCAGATTTAACCAAGTGACTTGCCAAAGATCATAAGCTTAATAAATAGCAGAGCAAAGCCAGGCTCTCTGATTCCAAATCCAGCGACCTTACCCTTCACCCTGCTCAGTCCAGTCCACATCAATGTCTCTCCTTTCCCCTTTTTCCTTATCTTATCCCCAGCCTCCCCAAGAAGACACCACTTTTGAGAAGAGCTATTCGATTCTAGGACAGGTTTATTAAAGTTTATGGAAGATATTAAATGAGGAAATGACCCAGGTTATGGCAACATACTGCCACAGACATAGAGGCATAAATTATCTGTACTGTCATAGGACAGAGGGTTAATGGCGGCGGGGGGGGACGACACATATAGCTCCTGGTTGGTTTAATCTAGCAACACTCCCAGAATGTGAACCTGGAAATGTGTGTGTCCCCTGTGACCTATCAGTCACCTGAAGGAAATACTCCCTTTTTCCCACATACCACCCTCTCAGCCCCACCTTCAGAGTTCCTAGGGAGAGACAGTGAGGATATAAAAGAATGTCTATGGTAAGAGAACAGAGACTTTGGGGTTAGATTTAAAGAGAAAAGAGAGACATAGAGAAAAGGCAAGAAATGGTGGCAAAAAATAGAGAGAAGCATGTATAAGCAGAGAGAGAAAAGAAAAAAATAGGAGATCATGCAAGTAGAGAGTGAGAGAACAGAGACAGAGCCAACAGGACAGATAGGTGCAGACAGAAAGGCAGAGAATAAAAGGGAAAAATGAGACAGAGATGGGATAGACAGATTCAGTCACAAGCAGACAGACTGAAAAAAGAAAAGTGATATAATCAAGGCAAAGGAAAGAACCAGACTTAGAGACAAAGAAGCAACTCCAAAGACTAACTGTGAAAGAGACAACGGGAGAGAGAGAGAGATATTTAGTCTGAGACTAAGGGGAGGAGAAAATCGGGGAGAACTTAAAAATGGGAGAATAAAAGGAAGACAGAGAAATGAAAAAAGATCACAGAGAATAAGATAGACATCGAAAAAAAGGAAAGGAGTGTGTTTGTCCCTTATCTTTTACTTTTTCTCTCCATTTCTTTTTTGTTTGTGTGTCTATCCATCTATAAAGGAATAAGCAAGCTAGAGCCAAGGGTGACCCTCTTCAGAACTAAGGTGAATGACATAAGGTGATTATTCAGCACCCTAATTTACAAGTTTTACTCTAGGCAATTCTATCATTTTTACTACATTATCTTTCAGATAAAGGCACCTTCCAAGTTTAGGAAAGTAAGATCCAGAGCAAGGGTGTATTTGTAAAAAAAAAAAAAATTACATGATACACCTTTTAAGCTTAATCTTCATTTTTAATTATTTTCTCCATCAATTTCTTAAGTCTAGGCCAGAGATGTCAGACAAGGGCCTCATGGGTTTTCAGTAACATTCCCAAATGTAGCAAGAACTAGATTAAAATTTAATTGGAAAATATTTAACAAAATAAAAATACACTAAAACACAAATAGTATTAGATTTTTAAGTCAATATATGACCTGCCTTTAGATTTGACACCGTTGGTCTAGGCAATCAACAAGACAGAAAGTCAAGCCTTGATTTGTAACCATTTGATGATTTCTGAGGTATAAATGCTCACACTGAAAATTTGATGATATATTCTCCAGAATCAGTTAGACTTTCTGCACAAGCCCAGGGCTGCAACCTACTTTTCTGCTCCAAAGTCTTAATCGTTGAATCATATAGTCACAAACTAGCTTAGGTGCCCTCAGAAGAAATGGATCTCTCAGAAATCCCTAGGTACTAGGGAAGACCTTTGTGAATTCATGGAGGGAGCTAATGCTAAAGAACAGCTGGTGATCTCGTTTGGTTAGAAGGTATGTCACCCATACGAATCCCAAGAAAGTCATTGACAAAAAGGAAGGTTCTGCATATTCCAAAATATTCATAGTAGCCCCTTTTGTGGTAACTAAGAATTGAAATCAAAGTAGATGCCTATTGATTGCATAAAAACTAAATAAATTAAGGCATACAAGTGTGATATTATTCTGCTGTAAGAATAATAAACATTACATATGCAGAAAGGCATAGAAAGATCTTTATGAACTGATAGAGTGAAAATAAGCAGAGCTAGGGAAACAATATATACAAAACCTATGAATTATAAACAAATATATACACAAAGCAATCAAAGGTGAATGTTGTGAAATTATAAAAAACAAACTTTGCCAAAAACAGAGAGAGAGAGAGAGAGAGAGAGAGAGAGAGAGAGAGAGAGAAATGAGGAGAAACTTCCTATATACCTCTGCAAAGGTGGAGGCTCCACAGATATGGAACATTGAAAATACAGTCAATGGTTTTTGTTTTAGGGTTATTGTTTCTGTTTTGATGTGGTGAATGGTTTTGCTGAATTTTTTTTCTTTTTAAAAACTTCTTATAAGAGAGGGAATAAGGAAGGGATAAGGGAATTCTAGGTGATGTAAAACTATATGTCAGTAAAAATATATTTTAAAAAAGAATAGTGTCTGAAGGTTTTAAGGGGTTTCCAAGGATCTTATATTAATTTCCTACTCTTGAAGATTTCTTTGGCATAGAGAGATGCTGCATTTATCAAGACTAGCCACAATTTTCTAATTACTTAAACTCTTTTGGTGACTGATTGCTGGGGTTAAGAACCCCACCTGTATCTCTCTGGAAGTCCAAAAAATCTGTTTTTTTTCTATAAGGAAGGCAGAGGAAAATATGGATAGTGAGGGTAGAAACAGGGAAAGGTTGGTTTATGAGGCAGCTTGGAAGAAAACTGAATGTTAATGACATTCCCAGTTATCACAAGGGAATAGTGTGGAGTGGGGAATTACTAGGCCATCTAAAGGAATGAATGATTGTGAAAACATTTATTAACAACTTATTTAATAATAGGTGCCAAGGAAGGTGTGAGGAGATAGGATGTTTGGAGAGGAGTTTTAGTTCATCCAGGATCTTTACTCCTTGTAGTATCTACTGTAGCTTTGATGGGGTTGGGATGTAATGTGAATAGTAGCAACTTTGGGGCAGTGGAAGAAAGGAGGAAAAAGGAGAGGATCAGACTGTAAAGTATAAGTCCCTCTTGATTTATTCCTTCCCTGAGCTTCAGCAGGAGCCTTCCCCAGACAAACCAAAGACTGGAACTGGTGCAGGATGGGCCCCACCTCCTTGTTCTCAGGAGAGTCCTGGGGCTATGAGTATATGACTGTCACACATGGGTATTTTGTCAGTTGGTTTTACTTAACCTTTTTTTCCCTTTATTACTGGGTAGAATTCAATGACAGGGGAATATATGGGTGAAAGACATATTTATAAAAAGGAAAATATTTCTGTGTTATATCTGTGTATGCGTGTGTATGCAAAAAGAGGAAAAAATCATAAAACTAAGAATCAGGAAATCTGAGTTCTAATCCTGGATCTTCCACTAAGTATGGCCTTGTTAAGGTACTTAACTCTAAGTCTCATTCAGCTCCCATCTGTATTAAAGATAAAGGCAGACTAGCTGATCTTTTGGTTTCTTCTAGCTCTCACATTCTATAGCTGCATGAAGACCTAGAAAAGAAGGGAAGACCTGTAGATATGTGTGAATTAACAACAGGCCCCTTATGAGAACTAATCTCTGACCAAAAAAAAGAATTTAGTAGAAAGAACTAGAGGTTGGAAGGAAATAATTAAACTCCTGCCTGGCTACATGACCTTTGTAAAAGTCACTCAGCTTGTATGGGGTTCCAATTTCCTCATCCAATGATTTGGAGTAAACAATCCCTATCCAATCTTTCTCTCAATGATATTGTGAGAATTTATTAAAAGATTGCTTCAAAAGAAGGGCCAAAGGTTCATAAGAAGTGTGTGGCTGATGAGAAGACAGGCCCCACCACGGATGTAGGTCCTGAGAAGTGCATTCCATGTCCTGAGCACTCCAACACTCTCCATTACTGCTCTGAGTTTGGAAGCCGATCGCTTTTCCACTGTAGGATGCTCAATGCCTCAAGGTTCCAAAGCCAGAGTTAGTTCTCAGTTGTCAAAGATGGTGGAGAAAAGGCAGTGACTCACCTGAGCTCTTCCCCAAACACCTCTGAACATCTTTAAATAATGCCATAAAACAATTCCTGGAGTGACAGAGATCACAAAAGGACAGGCTGAAATAATGTCCCAATCAAAGACAACTCAGGTCGGCAGAAAGGTCTGTTGCACCTGGTTGAAGAATGGAGCACAATGCAGTGCAGACTGAACATGCAGACCAGGCCCAGCAAACCAGGAACAGGCCTGAGAAGCCACTGAATCTGCAGTGGCCGTAGCTGCTTCTGGAACCCTTAGCCCACAGACAGAAAGAATAACTGGTCAGAAGGCGATTATAAGGGTTCTTCTCTGGCCCTGGAGGCAGGACTCTGTTGCTTTGCCCATACTTGGATCCAGACCACATTTCTGAGTGGCAGTCCCAGGACAAGGAAGATACTAGCACAGCCACAGTGGAGTAGAGACCTTCCTTCAAAGGAAACATGGAAAGTCAACAAAATAAAGGACTTTTAAGAATTCTTGATGAGAAGACCAGAGCTGAATAGAAAATCTGATTGTCAAATATAAGACTTGAAACTAGCATAAAAAGTAGACAGTAAAGAGAAACCATAAGGGACTTAATAATGTTACACTGTTTGTGTTCCTACATGGGAACTCGTGTAACTCATAAGAACTTTCTTATTATTAGGGCAGTTAGAAGGAGTATATATAGACAGAGGTCAAAGGTATGAGGGGATGATATGGAAAAATGAAATTAAGGTAGGAAAGAGGAATGCCCTGGGAGAAAGAGAAAAGGGAAAGGTAGACTAGGGCAAATCATCTCACATAAAAGGAACAAGAAAAAGTTTTTACTGTGGAGGGGACTATAGCAAAGGTAAGATGGAGTAAGTGAACTTTTATCAAAATTGGCTCAAATAGAGAATAATACATACATTATTACTCTACAGGAAAATAGGAGGGGAAGGGAATGAGAAAAGTGAGTAGGGTGATAGAAGAGAAGGTAAATTGGGGGAAGTGGTAGATAGAAGCAAACTACTTTTGAGGAGGGACAGGGTAAAAGGAGAGAGAGAACAGAATAAACAGAAGTGGAAATAGGATGCAGGGAAGTACTATGAAAAAATTAGAAGCAAGATTCTCTGATAAAGATCTCATTTCTCAAACACAGAGAACTGAAACAAATTTATAAAAATAAGAGCCATTCACCAATTGATAAATGATCAAAAGATACTAAGTTTTCAGATGAAGTAATCAAAGCTATCTATAGTCATATGAAAAATGCTTTAGGGATAGCTAGTTGGCTCAGTGGATAGGGCACCAGCCCTGAAGTTAGGAGGACCTGAGTTTAAATCTGGCCTCAGACACTTAACACTTCATAACTGTATGACCCTGGACAAGTCACTTAACCCCAATTGCCTCAGCAAAAGAAAAAAAAAAGCTTTAAATAACTACTGATTCAGAGAAATGGAAATTAAAACAATTCTGAGGTATTGACTTATACCCATTAGACTGACTAAAAGGACAGAAAAGAAAAATCACAAATATTGGAGCTGACGTAGGAAAAATGAGGCATTAATGCTTTGTTGGTGGAATTGTGACTTCATTCAACCATTCTGTAGAGAAATTTGAAACTATAAAATCTTTTTACCTAGCAATTATACAACTAGGTTGATATCCAAAAGGAGATAAAAAACAAAAATGAAAAGGACCTATATGTACAAAAATATTTATAGCAGCTCTTTTTAGAGACAAAGAATTGGATATTGAGGGGATATCCATCAATTGGGGAATGGCTAAATAAATTGTGGTATGTGATTGTGATGGAATATTTTTGTGCCATAAGAAATGATGAGCAGGATGATCTCAGAAAAACCTGGAAAGTCTTACAGAAGCTGATGCAAAGTGACAAGTACTGTGTACAAAGTAAGAGCAATATAATCAGATGTGAATGACTTAGCTATTTTCAGCAATACAATGATTCAAGACAACTCTGAAGGAATTATGATCTTATCCATCTCCAGAGAAAGAACTGATGATGTCTGAATACATATTGAAGCATACTTTTTTATTTTATTTATTTTTCTTGAATTTTTCTTTTTAGTTGCTTTTTTTTTTTACAATATGACTATATGGAAATGTGTTTTGTATGACTACCCATGGATAACTTATCTTAAATTGCTGTCTTTTCAGTGAAGGGGAGTGGTAGAGGAAGGAAGGGAGAGAATTCAGAATTTAAAGTTTTAAAAACAAATGTTAAAATTGTTTTACATTGGGGAAAATAAAAAGTTACAATACTAAGAACAAACAAACAAACAAAAATTCTCAATTGTCTGTTAAGACATTTAATGAATTAATCCTGATAATGCTATAGCTGCTTTCCCATGATGCCCAAAGTCCGGATTTTCTAAAGTTTCTAGACTCCTTCTCTCCTCCCCCCATTAGGCAAACTTCTTATTATCAACTGTCTTTACTTCTTAAAACATAAAATCTTTAAAAACTGGTTCCTTAATTTCTTTTTCCTTTCCATCTTGTTCCTCCCACTCCCTTTTCTCTAGCTCCTGGCTTTCACTCCCCTGAGAAGTCCCAGTACTAAAGCTTTAAAGGGAGGGTAATTTGAAGGAGAAAAACTCAGAGCTTTTATCAGTGTATATTATAGTTTGAGTTGGGAAATCTGCTCTAAGTTTCTGAAAGTTGTTTCATAGAGTGGGAAGGAATTGAGTTTGAAAATATTAACTAGAGTGTATACAGAGGTCATCCCCAAAGGCTCAGTGCTGTTTTAAGTTAATTTCTATGTATTTGAGGGTTTCTTCATGCTGAAGTCAGATTACTTTAGGTGTCATGTGGATTGTTATCTTTGCCTCTGTTCTTCCTCTATTAGCATCCTGAGAATTACAAGTTTTCCACATCTCCCAATCCAGGATAAACCCCAAATTTCTTAACTTAGCATTCAAGATTCTCTGTTTACAATTGGGTGCCAACCTACATCTTCAGTCTGATCTGCTACTCTGCCTCTGTTCCAGCTTCCAATTTAAGCAAGTCAATCTATTCCCCACTCTGGACTCTCGCTCATATTATAATACCCATCTAGAATGTCATTGCCTTTTTGTTTTGTCTAAATGCTGTCTTTATAATCCAAATCAAGTTCGATCATGGAGTCTTCCCTTAATACTCCTTGCCCATATCTAGTTCCCTAATAACCCATATCCTTCCCCACACTATTTCCCTCCTAACTCCTATAGCATCCACAACACCCTTAATATTATACTTTAATTTTCATGTATGCATTATAACTTTTCTCCTCACTGATATTATAAACTCAAGTTAGATGTTTCCTTGGACTCTCACATGAAGCCTAGAACAGGGCTGAACCCTGTTCAAGCTGGTATAGTGGCAGGAACACTGAACTTGAAAGTGAAGTCCTAGATTTGAATCCAGCCTGTTCCATTTAACTAATAAGATATGCCCATTATTTATATTATTGTTCAATCATTTTTCAATTATGTCTGTCACCCTTTGAGTCTATTTGATATTTTCTTGGCAACAGTACTGGAGTAGTTTGCCATTTCCCCCCCTCCAGATCATATTACAGATGAGGGAACTGAGGTAACTGGGTTAAGTGACTTGACCAGGATCATATAGTTAAGAAATGTCTGAGGCCAGATTTGACTCCAATCTTTCTGACTCCAGGCCCAGAACTCTATTCACTGCACCACCTAGCTGCCCATCAGATACTTTGGAGCAAGTTTTAGAATCTCATTGTCCTCATCTGTAAAGTGGAAATAGTAACACTTGTGCTACCTACCTCACTGGATGTCAGGAGGACCAAATTGAATCCTTATATTCAAAGCAATTTGTAAATCTAAATGGTAGCTGGGGGTACAATGAATAGAGACCTGGGCCTGAAATAGGAATACCTGAGTTAAAAATCCACCCTCAGATACTTCCTAGATGTGAAGCCCTCAGCAAATAACTTAACCTCCATTGGCTTTAGTTTTTTTGATTCAAAAATGGGTATAATAATAGAATTTACCTGGAGGGGTTGTTGCAAAGATCAAATTACAAGAATTGTAAAAAGTACTTACTATAGCATCTTATATAATATTCCCTCTTTCCTTCCATCTATATATGAAGGGAAGGGAAAAAGAAACAAGCATTTATATAGAGCCACTAGGTGGTAGGCACTGTGATAAATGCTTTGTAAATATTATCTCACTTGTAACTGTTAGTTTATTGTTGTTATTGCTATTATTTATTAAAGCTTTATTGAAGGAATGATTTATGATGTGTAGTTATTTTAATATTTTTCTCCGCTTCAGCCCAATATTTGAGAGTGAAAATCAAGCTTCTGCTTGGGTTTCTTTCATCTTGGGGGATCTCACAGAGGGAAAGCATGAGGGCCCCTGACTTAATATTGATCTTAGATTCCTAGATCATAGATCTCAAGCATTTTCAGTCATGTCTAATTCTCCATGATCTTATTTGGTGTTTTCTTGGCAAAAAATATTGAAATGGTTTACCATTTTTTTTCCTCCAGATCACTTTATAGATGAGGAAACTGAGGCAAACAGAGGTAAAATGAGTTGCACAGAGCTAATAAATATCTGTGACCAGATCTGAATCTATATCTCCCTGACTTGAAGCCCAGCATTCTATAGACTACGAGAAGTTACACAAAGAATAAATAGGGAGGCATATACTAAAAAGCCAAGTCTTTCGGCTTCAAGTCCAAGGTGTTTTTCATTATGCCATATTGTCTTTATAGCATGTAGATTTAGTCATGGCAGGGACCTTTGAGGTCTTATCTTAGAGACTTGCCTAACATCATACAGTAAAGAAGGCAGAAATCAAACACAGACCTTCCACATGGGTGACCTCAGCCTAATTTAATTTCTCTAGACCTTTCATTTTTCTCATCTATAACATAAAGAGATGGGACAAGATGACCTCAGAGGCTCCTTCCAACTCTTAATGATTCTATGGTTCCAGGTCCCACATTTGTCTACTAAACTAAGGCTTCTTAAACTTTTTTCTACTCCCAAACCTTTTTTTCCCCTGAGGAATTTATACATGAACCCAGATATATAGACATATAAAATAGGTATACAAATCAGACATTTACTGATGATAAATAATAATTTCAAAACCCTCATATTCAGTTATGGGACCCCATGTGGGATTGCAACCCACAGTTTAAGAAGCTGAGTACTATACACCCCATTGCCTCTCTGATAGCTCGAGATTTTGACAGCTCTTCCAGAGTGGGGAAGGTCTTAAGACGAATCTGTCTTGATTTCATGCAGATCCAAGGAGCCCGGTTAGCTAGTTTCATGCATATCTTTCTCAGTGTGTGCACAAACTACAGGGTTCTGATTGTGGTGGGTCATTAAAGTATCATCAAAGAAAACCGATGTGGGCTGCTGCTGCTGTCCCTGACCTCACAGAGACAAAGACAAGCATCCTTGATTGAGCTCTGGGGGAAAATACCATCTCCCACTGCCTCTGGCAGAAACCGCAACAAGGTAAAACTTCAGGGTGTCTGGGAATTTGGGGGGGGGCAACTCCAAGTTGGAGTCAGGAAAGAGACTAAGAGTTATGGGAAAAGGGAAGAGCAATTTATTTTAGTTTACTGAGAAAGAAGGGTTGAGATGGAGATAAGATAAGGGTGGGAGGGACAAGAGAGCTAATGGGTCTTGTCCATCACTATTATTAGTGATCTAAGATCTAGCATTTCAAAAATCAAATACAGGAAGTCTGAAGTAGTAATAGGAAAGTGGTAGTGATAGTGGAAAGGCAGGAGAGATGAGAGGAAAGCTACAGGTTTCAATGAGTGAATAAATGCACTCTGAAAATTGTGTTTTTGCCTAATGGATAATGAAAGCATGCTTTTTTCACCTGACAAAAGGCATGACCAGAATGTTCCTTTTGATAACCCTTGTGTAATGACAGCACTGTGTAGTGGAGTGGGAGCTGGACTAGGAGACAAGAGATGCCATGGGTTCAAATCTCACATCTGTCATTGTCATGTGATCCTCACCAAGCCATTTAATTTTTTTGAGCCTCATCATGAAAAACATGTATGACAAGCTCTCTAGTATTTACCTTACAGGGCAGTTGTGAAGATCAAACAAGATAATATATAAGGAAAGTAATTTTGCAAATCTTAAAGTGCTAAGTAAATTTCAGCTTTCAGTATATGATTAAGTTTTCAAAAATACAATCCATCTAGATTTCCTGGGGTAGATGGTGGTGGGAAATAATATTTAAGGTTTAAACTGTTAAGATATAAAACCATTACCTTCATTTCAGTCCTATGTGGCTAATAGTGACAAATATTATTATTCTCATTTTATAGAAAAGGAAACTGAATCTTAGTTTACGAGATATGCCCACACTCACATAACTAATGTCAGACTTAGACTGGAGCTTAGTTCCTTTAATCTATGTCAACTGCTCTTGGAATAGACTATGTCTTTGTGCCTCTGAAGTGGCTGTCTCCCATGCTTGGAAAGCATGCCTTTCTCACTTCTACCCCTTAAGAATTCCTTGCTTCTTTCAAGATTCAGCTCAAATGCCACCTTCTGTAGTCTTTTCCAGTCTCAATATCTTCTAGAATTTCCCTCCTCCAAGGTTGTCTTCCATATATTCTGTACCTATCTTGTATGTACCTAATTATTTATGTGTAGTCTCGTCCAGTAGAATGTCAGATCTTTGAAGGTCACTTTCACCTTTCTTTGTGTTTCCCCACTTAGCACAGGGCTTAATATATAGGAAGTATTTAAGAAAAGCTTGTTGATTGATTGGGGAAACTGAGGCATAGGTGTTCATTAGGGCTGGCTGGTTCTTTCTGAGGAGACTGTCTAAACATAAGGAGAATCCCTTTCCTCTAGGTGAATTTCCTGGCCCTACAGGTGCAGATATGAGGTCTGAACAGGTTGTTCAGGGTCTCAGAGTTCCCTGCACTACAAAAGGGAAGGGAAATCTTTGCTACCCAAGGCTACTGCAAAAGGGTTACTGACTTCTTGAGAAGAGTAAGACAACTAGAGGGGGCTATAAGGCTCACACAAACAACCATGTCCATCCCTTCATCAAACATCTGGGTTTTAAAGAGAAACATCAGCAGAGGAACACTCTGGGAGAGTGGGGTAGGAAAAAGAACAAAAACAAAGAGAAAGGGAAGGGAGAGAAAGCCCAACAATATAACAATAATAGTCTTTATATATAGTACTTTAAAGTTTGCAAAACACTTTGCATGTTACCACATTTGATCTTCACATCAATTCAGTGAGTTTAAGTGCTATTCTCTTATCCATTTTACAGCTAAAGAAACTAAGCCAGAGAAAGGTGACGTTCATAGGATCACAAAGCTGACTGAGGCTGAGTTGGAAGTAGAAATCTAGCACTCTTTTGGTGGCACAGAAAATAAGGCATTGAAGTTGGAATGAGGAAGATGTAGGTTGGGATTCTGCCTCAGACACTAACTAGCTGTGTGCCATTGAGAAAGTCGCCTAACCTCTCTCTTCCTCTAAATATTTGTCGGCAAAATCAGGAGGTTAGACTCAAGGACTTCCCAGATCCCTCTGAAGAGAAGGGGACAAAAGGAGGCAGAAACAAAGGAGAGAAGGGAAGGTAGAAAGGGAAGGCAGGAGAGGGCTCTCTGGAATAGAGTATAAGCATGTGACAGGGTGGAAATGTAAGCCAACAAAAGAGAAGCCAGGGAGCTGTTCTCCTCATTTCTCCTCGCTCATCTCTTCTTCACTCACCCATCACCATCTCAAGTACTGTTTCCACAAATCCAGACCATTAGAAGAATGCAGATCTGGTCCAGAGAACCCAGTCCCTTGCTCTCCACTACTGGACTCTATGCCAGCAGGTCGCTCTTTGTGAAAGAGGAGGGTTATGGGACATGGGAATGGTGAGAGAGGGGGAAGGAAGGGCCCACTGAAAAATATGGGCTGGTACATTTTTAAAACTACCTGCTTTAAACCCAGGAGACCCAACTCCGGCTTGGAATGAAAGACCATTAGGATAAAAAGATGTTGGCGTCTTTCTTCCCGGCAAGCACTAATGATGTAGCAAGTCCTCATTGAAATGTAAGAGCTTAATCAAGGGGCCAGAAGCATCTTCCTTACGTGGGAGCACTTTGCCGACCTGAAAAGGGGGCTTTAAAAAGATGCCCACGAGCTTTACAATGTGGGATAAAGATATTAGTTCCTTTTATTCTCTCAATTCATCTGGCTTAATATTTTAGATGTATTGACTTTACAAAGTGCAGGAGCTGGATCCACCATATGTGCAGCCCAGACTGCTCTAGGGAAAGGAAATTTACATCTGCTAATGACCACCAACCATGATGGGTGAATTTGTTTGCTGAGCCCAGCATAGAGGAGCTAAGAAGTGATGGGACGAGGGAGTGAGAAGATGATTTCAGAACATGGGCTACCCAATTCGGGAGAAAACTTGATTTTTATCTTAAATCTTTAATATCCCACCCACCCAATATCAAAACAATCCTCCAAACCAGACTAATATTTCTGATCTCATTTGAGAAGAGCAAGACAGCTGGAGGGGGCTATAAGGCTCACATAAACAACCATGCTCATTTATGTTGATTTGTTTTGGGGGGAGTAACCTAAGAGTATATGGTGCCTGGTAAATAATAATAATTGTGTTACTTATAAAAATTAGTAAAATTTCTAAAAAATAAAACATTACAATAAATAATAATAATGATAAATGATTACTAATTGAGTGTTTGATGCCAAGGAAAGCCATGCAATGAAGTGGAGAGAGTTCTGGATCTAGTCAGAGGCCTGAGCTTTAAGCCCCAGCTCTGACACTTACTACCTGAGTGACCTTAGGTAAAAATCTTTACGTCTTTGGTTATCAGTTTTTCCATCTTTAAATGAAGGATTTGGATTAAGCTAAAGGCATTAAACTCAAACAGAAACAATATGCAGGCTGCATATTGACTTAGAAAATGACTAATGAACATTATCTATATTGTATTTTCACTTATTTTGTTAAACATTTCCCAATTACATTTTAATAGGTTTTACCAGAAACCAAGCAGCTAGAGGCTCTGGATTAGGTAAGCTCTTTATAGCTTTAAAGATATGATTCTGTACCCATTATTTTGTGGGCTATGTCAGTGGTTCTCAAAGTATAATTCAGAGAATCCTGGGAATCTGTGAAAGATTTTCAAGGAGTCTGCAAATTCAAAAATTGCTTTTATTTCTAATATGCTAAACATCTATAATTATAACCCACATAAACAGCAACTCTTTCCACAGATCCTCAATAATTTTAATAGTATAAAATACAGAAAACAAGAGTTGGAGAACTCCCGGACAATGCTGTGGATGAATGAAAACCTGAGGGATTATTTGCTCAAACCCCGTATCACGTGATGCTAAACAAGTGAAATAAGGAAACATTTTTTGTCCATAAGGCTTGCTAAAGGCTAGAATGGGTGGCTGAGGGAGGAGGTGCAATCTCCTTCCTTGTAAGGCTTGGCACGTAGGAGGGACCCTCATCTGACTGGGTTGGTGAAGACTGGTCTTGTACATCAGTTTATAACAATGCCTTCTTTTGTTCCAAATCAGAAGCTATTTATTTCCAGTGATGGACTGTCCAGCAAACAGGAAGGTTATCTTGTCGAGTTGCCCCCGACAGCATTGCAAAAGGTCAGGGAGCAGTGTCATTTTATAAGCCTCCCTTCCCTACGACATACCCTGTCCCTAAGAAAAGAAAAAATCATATATTCAGTGAGTTAGTACCTTGAAAGCAAGGACCATGTGTCTATGTCTTTGGTATTTATTCCGGGTCCTTTATAGATACCCATGTACAAAATGTCACTCAGGGATGGGGAAGGGAGTGAATGAATTAATGAATGACATGTAGCTTTCTCGGGGTCTCAATTTGCTACAATACAAACAACCAAACCAGGCACCACTTTTATAGCTCCAGGGAGCTTTGAGTTCCCAATGCTCTCTGATGAAAGGATGTCTGGACCTAGCCCCTCCCACCAATTTATATACAGGGGACCTAGAAGAGATATAAAACAGACCACCCTAATGTCACCTTCCCAAAGAGGAGGGGAAAGCCCGCACACTGTACGTACTGGTTTCTGCAGTCTCGTACTCGCTATCCCTCAGCAGCTCGAAGATGTCCACCTCCACCTTGGCCTTCCCCACTCTCTCAGGAGCCCGGTTGATTCGGTTCTTGGCCAGGGTAATGGACAGTCTCTCACCTCGATTGCACTCCATCGGGTCGTCCAGGATTGCAGCTATTGGGAAGCAGGAGAGAACAGACTTAGGCTTCCTAGAGATCAGCAACCCGAAACCCCTTCTTTTATAGAGGAAAGTGACTTACACAGGATTTGCTTTGGGGCTTTGATTCCAAATGCAATGCTCTGCCTGCTATGCAGGGCTATCTCTGCAAGTGGGAAGCAGCCTGGTGCTTTGCTGCTCACCCTTCCTCCTCCCACCTTAGAAAACCAACCCCATATTCAAAACTGCCACAACACCAAGGGCTTCTGAGAGGAAAAGGTATAATCCTAATAACAAGAATGGTCAGCCTAGGCTGCTATGTATGTTCTTCTGGGTCCTTGTCCCCTAGCAGATGGGCAACTCCCCCACAGAAGAGAATCTATTTTCTAACAGCCTCATTACCATAATCATCATCAAAGTCTTTAATAAGGGTCTGGTTATTGTGAGCACTCACCAAGCAATGAAACAAAGACAGTTACCCAGATCCAGCTCCTACCTGGAGTGATGTCTCAGAAAAATCCACTGATATGGGCCCCCATACATAGAACGTACAGGCATGAGACTATAAGCATGATTCTATCTCACTAAGAGATGATGAAACATTTATATCACAAAAAATCTCTGGGCAAAGAGAGGATGCGGGTCAAGGATGGTTGTCTTAGGGGAGCAGGACAATATTTGGGACTTTGACTGGGAGGGCGGCCACCAGCTCTCCTCATTTAATTCCAAAGTTAAGAAAGGAAATCAGAAATTATCTTGGTCAACCTTCATGTGAATAGGGAGCCCCTTCTATAGTATCCCTGAGAAGTGATCACCCAATCTCCAATTTTGGAAATAATTGTTATTCTGGGGGTCGGAAGAGCTGATTTTAATTTTTTTTTAATTAAAGCTTTTCATTTTCAAAATATACCTGTGTTTTAATATTCCCCTCCCTTCTCCCCACCCACTCCCCCACTTGGCAAGTGATCTAATATATGTTAAACATGTATAATTCTTCTATACATATTTCTACAAATAACATGATGCACAAGAAAAATCAGATCAAAAAGGGAAAAAAAATTGTTTAAAGAAAGCAAAATGCAAGCAAACAACAACAAAAAGAGTGAAAATACTATGTTGTGGTCCACATTGAGTTCCCACTATCCTCGCTCTGGGTGCAGATGGCTTTCTTAATCACAAGACCATTGGAACTGAAGACCTGATTTTAAGAGTCTGCCTTCAGACTCTTAAAAGCTAGGTGACAAAGTTTTTGCAAGTTCGGTTGTCTCATCTGTAAAATGATTCAATAATAGCACCTACTCCCCAGGATCGTTGTGAGCATCAAATGAGATAACACCTATAAAGTACTTTGCAAACCTTAAAGGACCACATAAATAGGAGCTATATCCCCACTGTATTGTTGTCATCATTATTATGCCAGCTCCTTCCACTTTGGAACTGCTCTAATTGTTAGAAAGTGTTTCCCTTTAACATCAAACCTAAATCTGCCTCTTTACACCTCCCATCCATTGCTTCTAATTCTACCCGCTAGGGCCAAGAAGAACGAGTCTAATCCTTCTTTTACTTGACAGCCTTTGAAATACTTACAGGCTACTATTATGTCCACCCTAAGTCTTCTCTAGGCTAAACATCCTCCCTTTCTTTAATCAATCCTCTTCTTATTTTTGCATCCCTTTCTTTTAACACAAGACTCTATAAGCAGTGGAGGTTCGGGAAGGATGTCCTGACTGACTGATGTCCACAGTTCCCCCAGGGATCTCACAATCCAGCTTTCCTTTCTGGTTCATTTGGTGATTAATTTCCTCTTTGGAATTGCAGTGACTGTTGGCCTTAATAAATGTTTCGATCACTATAATTACAATCCTAACAGAAATACGAATCCTAGGGCTACAAGAACCAAAGCAGAAGGGCCCCTTTGGGTTCCCTATGGGGAATATGAGGAGATCAGTTCTTTAATAAGGTAGTTACCAACCAGTACACTCACTTCTCTACAGGTCCCTGGAGACAGACTGGAGAGTTGAGCAAAGACAGCAATATATCTGAGCGCAGCGAACATGCAGCTTGATATGCAACCTGGTGTTCAAGTATAATCCTATGGTCCCACAGGGCTGCCATGTCGGCCGCGGCATGATGCTCCAAGCTCCCAGACATTGTCTAATAAGGAACATTGTGATCCGGCACATTTCTCCCTCATCTCCTCTTGCTGCTGAGGGGAGGCACCAAAAGGCTGTGGTGAGGCTGGAAGACCCAGGAGGTGCTTGTAAGTAATGCTAGGATAGTAAGGATACTCTTGCTATCCAGTTTGGTCCTAGCCTAAGGAGAGATTTTACTTAACTCTTTCATTGGGCTCACAGATGATCTCAGATCACATGGCAGTCATTTCTGAGAATCATGGGAGAAGCATTCATGGATTTATTTGTTCATTATTTATACATGTGACAGGGAGCCCCTTACTACTCCATGAACCTACCAATGCTATTATTGGACAAAAATGATTTTTCACAGAAGTGTTTCCTTGTATTAAACTTAAAGTTGCCTCCATATGACTTCCAAGCTCTCTATCCACAAATATCTGTAGAAAACAAGTATAATCTTTTATACTGGGTTTTTATTTATGGGCTCAAAGTGCTTTCATGTCCAGTCTCTTTAGTTCCATATTCTGGGAAAACATACAAAGTAGAAGGGTAGATTCTGAGGATACTAGAGAGAATTGAGGAGAAATATAGAAGCAAAGTCTTTAAGGATATGAGAAAGGATGGGACCTCAAGCATGAGTGGAAGAGAGGAGGATAAACTTCTGAGATTGGTGGGAAGGATGAGAGGCTAAGTTTGGAGAGAGAGAGCAACATTGAGAAGCAGAGGGAGGAACTATGAGGGATGCCCCCCCCCCAAAAAAAAAACGGCTACAAGGTCCTCAGTGAAGTAGGAAGTAGAATTATCTGTTCAAGGTGATCCATAAAACTACATACTCTAAAAGTTTGGGGGTAGAAGGACCTCAGAGGTTATGAAATTCAATCTGTATTTAAACATTTCTCTAAAACTTCTCCATATACTAGTTATATAACCATCACCCAAGGACCTCCTAGGATGGGCAAACCGTTCCTTGTCAAAGCAGCCTACTACACTGAGAAATTCTAGTTCTTAGAAAGTTTTCCCACACCAACACTTTCCATCTGGCCTCTGAGACAATTGTAGTTTCTTTTTATATGACATATCTTTCAATACTTGAAGATGGCTATTATGTATCTATTCTCCTCCCTTCCCACTTCCAGTCTCCTCCTATGGCAGACTCCCTAGTCCTCTCACCATCTTGGCCACTTTTTTTTTTCTGTACCTTCTCCAGTTTGTCAATTTTTATCCTCAAGGAAGCCATCATCAGTTGTCTTGACCTATGTCTTGCCACTGGACTCCAAAAGACTTTGGAGTTGAGAGTAAAGTTGATGACTCTACACAGCTCAGCCTCACTTAAATCCAATTCCCTAGCAAGTCAAGACATCACCCTCCTGATGTCATCAGTCCTCTTAAAGAATGAAGGACACACAATAGTCTTTCACTTAAAATAATGCATCTAGAACTAAATTCCAGATCTGGTCTGACTAGGGCAGGATACAGCAGGATGATCACTTCCCTCAGCCTGAACATATTCTTTTACCTTGTAAAGCTTTTTTTTTTAAAATGTCCCATATCATAATGTTCACTCAAATTGAGTTTGCAGTCCACTAAGATCTAGAGATCTTTTTCACATAAATTATTATTAAGACATTCCTACCTCCTTCTTTACCTGAGCAATGGAATATTTTTTAAAAATTCAAATGTAGGATTTTACATTTGCCACTATTATGTTTCAACTTATTACATACAGCCTCTCATTCTAGTCTGTTGCAATCTTTTTGAATCTTGATTCTGTCATTCAGAGTGCTTATTATCTAGTTTTCTCAACTTTATCAAGTGACTCAAGCAAGTCATTTTATTTCTCTGAGTTTGTTTCTTCACTTACAAAATTGAGGGAGTTGGACAATACTGTCTTTTCTTTTTTTTTTTAATACTGTGTAATGGGCTGAGGCTTGAGTTGATGCACTGAGGTCCCAAGCACATGAGGCTAAATAGTAATTGGACCATACTCTATTAATATATAAGCTTGGAGAAAGAATGGCCCCCACCCACTCTTTGTGCAAGTCCTGATGTGTTGTATAGGAAATGACGATTTTGGTGGGTGGAGGCAGGGGAGTGGAAAAGGAAGGGGAGGAGAGACTTTTGGGATTGCCATTGCCACGGCTGGCTCAGCTCACATCTCTCTCTGTTAGCTGATTTGTTTCTCTTCTTCTTTTTGCTTTTGCTGCTTTCAACAACTTTTTCTGTTTGTTAAGTGTCTGAGGCTGGATTTGAACTCAGGTCCTCTTGACTTCAAGGCTGGTGCTCTTTCCACTGAGCCATCTCCCCCAAACAAATCAGCTAACAGAGAGAGATGTGAGCTGAGCCAGCCGTGGCAATGGCAATCCCAAAAGTCTCTCCTCCCCTTCCTTTTCCACTCCCCTGCCTCCACCCACCAAAATCGTCATTTCCTATACAACACATCAGGACTTGCACAAAGAGTGGGTGGGGGCCATTCTTTCTCCAAGCTTATATATTAATAGAGTATGGTCCAATTACTATTTAGCCTCATGTGCTTGGGACCTCAGTGCATCAACTCAAGCCTCAGCCCATTACAATACTGTCTTTTCTATCTCTAAAGATAACATTTTATCATCTGTATCATTTACAAATTGTTAAGTGTTATCTTCACCAGAGTTTCTAAAAGCAAAAGTTTTAGACAGAGCAAGAGTCAGAGTCCTGGGATACTCCACTAGAAATATCTCCCTAGAAGATGGATTAGAGACTAAGTGCAGAGAATAGGTTGCAACCTTGGAGTCCAACAAAATTAATTGATATACATGAGGATGACATCTATGATCCCACAGGAAATGTTATAACTGTCATATCCAATATGCTTATAGAAAGTCTTTTTTCTTCGTCTACTAATAAGACAAACTGTCAAAAATCAGGGCAGCTGGGTGGTGCAGTGGATAGAGCACCGGCCCTGACATCAGGAGGATCTGAGTTCAAATCCAGTCTCAGACAGTTCACATTTCCTAGCTATATGACCCTGGGCAAGTCACTTAACCCCAATTGCCTCAGGGAAAAAAAAATCTCAACAATCTTTAGCGGAGAGTCATGAGCAGGTTTTCAGTAGCATGTCCCCATGTAGCCACTGTCATATTTGTCTATTTCCTACAAAGCCAAATTTCTCAAATATGTGGTCTTATTTTCTATTTACTGTCTCCTCAACTCCTGACAGCCTGGCATCCATCCCTGGCTGGCCTTCTTGTAAACTTCAAGATGCTTCTGTCAATCCTTATTCTTTTTGACCTGTGTGCTCTTAGATATTGGCTTCCTTCTTACCTTACCCAAGAATGAAATCATGTGTAGAAAGGGATTTCCTGGGCTCCTTGGCTAAGGGGAGTATGAAGCATGCAATCAGGATTATATGTACTCTAAATCTTAGGCTAAATATTTCATTATTGTTCTTCTAGAAGCTTAGCATTGCTGCAAGGGGCTATGGATGGATTAGACATTGCAGCCCTGAAGGAAATCTTGGTGCTGTTGAGCAGAATATATAAAGGCTTTGGTAACTTGCTTTATAATTTGCTGTAATCAATTGCCTGCTATGATTTTGCCTCTCTCTCTCCTAGTGACCCCTACAGGACTGCTTAGCCTCAGTGGTTTAGTCAAAATACTTTCATTAATTTTAATCTCCCAACCTTCTATACATTCATTTTTCTATGCCCACCTCATACTCCCTCCCTTCAGTTGATTTTGCTTCTCTGAGATTATAAAAGTATTTTGCCTTGCTCAACCAAATGAAAAACTTTGTGCGGAGTACTCAGGCTTTCTGAGCCTGTACTGAGTCTCTCCCTTACAGCAATAAGGAAATCAATAAAGATACATGTCTTCATCAAGCATTTAGCAAAGGACTGGTAAATTATTTCTTTGGAGGTTGATAGGAAGGAATTTTCCAATAGCACCAATGAGAAGGTCCCAAACTTGTCAATATGGAGCCATGGGTCATAATTACCAAATGGACCAATATCATCAAGGCCACCATGAGGGGATCTCTTCTGTCCTTTTGTCCCTTTGTTCAACAAAAGGTTTTCAAGAGGCGAAAATAAGAACATTTCTTGATGTAAATCTGAATCCAAGTGAAAAGTCATAGGTTAACAAAAGTGTCAATATGTTCATTAGATAAAATAGCCTTACCTTGAACTTGGTACCCTTGACCACCACAGGTCATTCATTTCCTAGTTGTGTGAGCACCCAGCCCCATCTCTAGACTTCTAATTCAGTTTATTGAATCAGGGCTGCTATTATCAGTAGTGGAGGATATTTTCTCTTGGAATTTCCCTTGTCTTCTTGGACACAACACTTTCTCATTTTTCTTTGACCATTGTTTGATCACTCTCTTTCTATCTCCTTTTCCTACATCCTAATTCTAAGTCTTCCCCAAGATTCTTTTCTCATCATTCTCCTCTTCTCCCTTTTCTCAGCCAAAATGCAGTATCGTTTATATGGATATTTCCATCTTGATATCCTTCCATGTCTTCAAATTCAAGTTGCTCAAGACTAAGATCTTATCTTTTCCCTCAGTTCACCTTTCGGCCTTCCCAATTTGTATCAACAGCAATGTTATTCTTTTCATTATCAAGACTTTGGTCTCTTTGACATTATTTCCCATAGACTAAACTTAAGATGATGAGAGCCTCAGTTAGGATGATGGCAATGGGATATGGAGATAAAACCACAGATGTCAGAAATATTGCAAAAGAAAAATCAACAGGGGTTGCTGAATATATCTTGTATTCCCAATCAGATCTAAACTTCTTGAAAACACAAACTGACTTTTTTCTGAGAAGCACCATGGTATGTTAGAAAAAGTATCGGGCTTGAAATCAGGAGATCCTGGATTCAAATCTTGACTCTGATACTTATTTGATTTGTGTAAATATAGGCAAATTCATTCATTTATTTGAGTTTTACTTTCCTCATCTGTAAAACCAGGAAAATAATGCTTGTAGTACCTATCTCACAGGGTTGTTGGAGGCTTAAATGAGAAAATGAGTATAAAAGGCTTTTTAAATCTTTTCAAAGCTTTATATAAATATCAACTATTATTACTCTTCTGTATCCCTACTTAGCACTGCAGGCCCTCAGTAAATACTTGTCAAATGAATTAAATTAACTGTGGGTTTGTTGTTTGGCTTTCAGTTTATAGTCTACCCTTCTCCCTTTCTCCTCATCCTTTACATTTCTACAATCATCAAAAAGACATGAATATTAGAGGAAAACATTATAAATAAAGACTGTAATTTAATTGCCAATTACACCTGCCTTTCAGGTTGCGCTAATGTAGTTCCTCTCTTAGGCACATCCTATTCTTCCCCCTTGTTAACCTTATGGAAAATGCTCTGCTTTCCCTAAATCTCCCAAAATTTTGAGAGGAGTGGGATTGTGGGCCAGCCTTGTGACCTGGCTCTGCTGGGAGTCAGACAGATTGGGGGCTGGAGGATCCGCATTCTCAGGCTGTCAACACATAGAAGCACGGATCCAGGCTGTGAATGAGAAATGAAAAGCCAGGTGTCCCATTTGCTTTCCTTAAGGACGGTTCAGGGACAGCCTGCTTGGTTGAATTATGGGGCAGAGTAGGAATAAAGGCAGAAGGGAATGAAAGGAGTGAGGTGACTGCAGGAAGAAAGTTTTAACAGAACTAATGAAAACTGGAGGTGAAAAAGAGATACAAGAATTATGGGGTTTTCTTGAGTTGCCTCTAAACTTATTCTAGGAGACACCAAACATATCTGCTTTGAGGCTGGGAGTATATAAAAGTGGCACATTGCCACAATCCATCTGAAATGTAAACTCAAGCACAGATGTCTTCTTCCTAGCACACTCAGTCCCCTGGGGCGACCTACTGTCTTTCGCTCTCACACATTGGCACTCTCAGTCTTGTTACCCCACCAATGCTGACTGCTCTTCTCCTCAGAGAGGAGGGGATTTTCCCCTTTCCAACTCGAGTATCGGGGAGGGTGCTCCACCCCCAATTTCCCCAAGTGCTAGGAATGCACCCTGTATTTCATAAAAGAAAGAATAAGATACATGGCCACCATGATTTGCAACCCAAAATCTGATTCTCCCCAAAGTGGTAATTAGAGTAATTACATAGGAGATATAAGCTAGACATGTTTGGTTGAAACAATCCTCCACCCTTCTTTCAGATGATGTGAGGAAGAGAGGGGTAATGATAGATATAAACTGTTTTGAGTTATCTAAAAGAATGTGGCTGGAAATATCTGAAGAATGGTTATTTTGATGGCTTCTGCCTTGGATTCAGCTGCTGTCTTTTCCCAAGAGCTCAAAACACAGGCAATATATCCCTTTGTTCATCCTGAAAATCTCCCTTAGAGAGAATAAGAAAAAAAAGCAAAAATCAGATCATAATTTGGAAAAGTGGTATCCAAGGCAATAAACGGTTTGCCCCCCACCATGAAAGAAATGGGATCTGTTGGAAAATCTAGGTCTCCTAACTTTCCTTATACTGTTCTGCCCTTCCCATCATACTGCTATTCTTTCAGCCTATACAGAGAAGTTCTCATTGGATCAAACCTACCCCACAGAATGACCAGGATTGTTCTCTGCCAATAAATCTTTTCTGCTGGAGTTTTTTTTTAATTCCTCTTCCTTATGGAGTGAATAATTGGAGGATAGAAACATGAACTCTAAAAGCTTTATTTAAGGAGGGAATTCAGGTCAGATATCCCATTTCTACCTGGCTACAATACTTTGGGACTTTTCAAGACTCCTCTACTGTACCTTCCTTCCATCTGTTGATCTTTCTTTGTATGTTACTCCCACTAGATTATAAACTTCTTGAGGGTAGGAACTATTTACATCCCCAAGACTTAGTATACTGCCTGACTCTTTGTGACTCCATTTGGGGGTTTCTTGGCAAAAATACTTGAGTTGTCATTTCCTTCTCTGGTTCATTTTTTTTAAACAGATGAGGAAACTGAAGCAAACAATTAACCATGAAGTTAACTGTATGCCCAGGGTCACACAGGAAGTATTTGAGGCCATATTTGAAATCAGGAAGATGAGTCTTCCTGATTACTGGGCCTAGCACTCTATTTTTGAGAGAGAATGAGTTAGTGTTGGAGAGAGGGGCGAGAAAGAGAGAAATAGGGGGAAAAAGTGATAGGGCAAGAAAGAGAAAAAGAAGAGGGAGAGGGAAAAGGAGGAAGGAAGAGAGGGAAGAAGGAAAAAGAGGAGACATAAACAGAGCACAAGAGTCCTTGGGTAGTGGCCAGTTGACCCAGGAAAGAGTTGAAAGTTAGGAATTCTATGGGATGAAGAGGGAGTATTTTCCAAGCCTGTACAAAGGCACACAAGTGGGAGATCCATGGGTTAGGATATTAATTGGATCATAGACTACATGGAAGGGAATGATGAATAATGAAGCTAGAAAGGTAGGCTTGAGGCCAGGGAAAGTTTTAAAAGGCAAAGGAGTTTCCATTTTGTCCTATAGGCAATAGAGAATCCCTGGCATTGATTGAATAGGGAAGTGACATGGTCAGCACTGCACTTAAGGAAAATCACTTTTGGCAGCACTTTGGAGGATGAATTGAAATGGAGAGAGACCTGAGGTAGAAAGACCAATTAGAAGGTGATTGCACCAGTTCAGGTGATTAGTGATCAGGACCGGAGCTTAAATGGTGGCTATGTGACTAGAAAGCGGGAGTCAGAGAAATGTGGAGACAGAAATGGCAATATCTGGGAACTGATTGTATATGTGGGTTTAGGGAGAGTAGCAAGAATAACACTAAGATTAAGACTTTGGGAGGAATATCTGACCTCTAGAGAAGTCGGGCAGTTTGGTAGAGTAGAGGGTTTGAGATGGTTTAGACAAAGTTTGAGATATCTCTAGGAGATCTGGAATATCTACCAGCCATTAGCTTTGCTCCTGAGAAGTGACAGTAGACAATTGGGTAAATTATAAGGTCTGTTCTTTCAAGAAGGAGGGATTGTAACTGAGACCCTAATTTCTGATCTTCCTAGGGGATAAGTCACTCAGTGTTATCTTTCTCTCCAATCTTGCTGATCCATAATGCAGGATTCGTTAGTCTCACCTCATGATAACCTAGTTCATGAATCTGATGGTAATGAGGTTGATTTCAGCTTTATTTATCATTAAAGCTGGAAGACCAAAAAGGTAATTTAGTGTTTGAAAAGGCAGATTTTAAAACTTTATGTCTGGGGACACATTGCCAAATGCAGTCTAATAACTGCATCATTAAATACAGACTAAAGCCTTTATTTAAATTCACTTTCATCTCATCCCTGTCTATAAAACATGGAGGACTGTATAGTATAAGTTCTTAATCCTGAAGATGTCTCTGTCTGCTTTTGGTATTTTCCAAAAAAAATTCTCCTAGTCCCTCTAGAAGATGAGTGGAAATCTTTTTTATTAAAACATTTTATTTTCAAAACATATGCATAGATGATTTTCAACATTAATCCTTGAAAAAACTTGTGTTCCAAATTTTTCCTTCTCCTCTCCTATCTCCTTTTCTAAACAGCAAGAAATCCAATATATTAAATATGTGCAATCCTTCTGTACATAAATCCACAATTATCCTGCTGCATAAGAAAAATCAGATCAAAAAGGAAAAAATGAGAAAGAAAACAAAATGTAAGCAAACAACAATAAAAAAGGTGGAAATACTATGTTGTGATCTACACTCAGTCCCCACAGTTCTCTCTCTGGGTGCAGATGGCTCTCTCCATCACAAGACCATTGCAACTGGCCTGAATCCCTTCACTGCTGAAAAGAGTCACGTCCATTAAAATTGATAGTCACATGATATTATTGTTGTTGTGTACAATATTCTCCTGGTTCTGCTCATCTCACTTAGCCTCAGTTCATGTAAGTCTCTCCAGGCTTCTCTGAAATAGAATGTCTTTTTTTAGTCAAAACCAAGGACTTTGTGGTAATCTTATTACTATTTCAACAAAAGTTGAAAGTAGGTGCAGGGAGGACAATCCCTTCTCCCAAAAAATCTAAAGGAAGAGCAGGAATGGAGTGGATTGATAGCATCGAGGTGGACAGAGCAAGGGACCTGAAGTTGGAAAAACCCAAGTTCAAATCTTGCCTCATATATTTACTAGCTATGTGATCCTGGGTAAATCACTTAAATCTGTATTTGTCTCCATTTTCTCTGTGTAAAATAGACAATAACAGCACCTACTTTTCATGGTTATTGTGAGGATCAAATGAAACAATATTTGTGAAGGTACTTTACATATTTTAAAGCCTCATATAAATGTTAGCTATTATCATCGGCACTTTATGTATTGGATTTTTTAAGAAAGTGAAGCATCTCCCTGGCTTTGGAGCAAGGTCTGTGTGAGTGATTTCTAGGATGATTTTGTTGTTCATTTTAGTGGTGTCCAACTCTTTGTGATGCTATTTTGGAGTTTTTCTGGCAAAGATACTGAAATAGTTTCTCATTTCCTGCTCCAGCTCATTTTACAGATAAGGAAATGGAGGTAAACAAGATTAAATGACTTGGTCAGAATCACCAAGATAGTAAGTGTCTAAGGCTAAGTTTGAATTCAGATCTTCCAACCTCCTGGTCAAGTGCTAGGATACTTGGAGGCTACTAGTCAAACCTGCCAGAAACATTGACCCCTGTTGCTCCTTTTATAAGTTTTCCCATAATCAATAAACAATCATTTATTATATACCTACTCTAGGTCAGATTCTGGGCTTGGTGCTTTGCATAAAAGAAGAATAAAACTGTTACTGTTCTCCAGAAGCCACCAAGTAGATAGATGCCTCATGGACCCTTGAGGCAATACCACTTTAATGAGAACCTTCCCATAAATGCTGCTGACCTTGGGATCCCAGGAAAGAGGACAAGAGTTCCAATCCTTGCTCCCAAGAGCCAGTGGGAGGAGGAGGGGAGGATACCTTTAGTTCCCACTTGGACTGAGTGGGGGTCCAAGAGCCTTTCATCCAGCTTCTGGCATATGCCGTATCTCTTCTCTCTCTCCTCCCTGATCTCTGACCCACATTTGTACCGTAAGCACGGTGGGGACTCGAGCAACGTGACATATTTTATGGCTTCTCCCCTGCTTAATTCATGAACTAAGCCGACTCTAATGAAGCCTCATTTTAGGAACAATAACAGGGAACAGATGTTGCAGGGCAGGTTTATCTACGGCTGCAACAACACTTGGAGGCTGACCTTTTGGAGTCAAGTTTATTGTGCATCATTAACTCTCTCAAGGATAGCTGGGGTCCCCAGACCCTCCATCTCTGGAGATGCAGCAGGGAGTGAAGATGGGGGAGAGGGCACCAGGACACCCTTTGGGAAGTCAGTCTGTGATTTAAAGTGTGCTACCTACGCACAGCTAGGTGGTGCCATAGTGCTTAGAGGGCCAAGCCTGGAGTCAGAGACTCATCTTCCTGAGTTCAAATCTAGCCTTAGGTCCTTCCAAGCTGGGTGACTTTAGGCAAGTCACTTAACCCTGTTTGCCTCAGCTTCCTGATCTATAAAATGGCAAACCACTAGTATCTTTGCCAAGAAAACCCCAAATGGTGTCATGAAGAGTCAGACATGACTGAACAACAACCTTAGTGCAATGTCCGAACTTTCTCACTGCCTGACACATACACTGTCCCCTCCTTCCTGGCCTGAAAGCCTCCCCAATTTAATCTTCAACTTGATTAGAAGAGGGTCATGCAATCTGGAGACTCACTCTGAATATTTGATTTAGAGCAAGATGTAATATTTGAGGTCACCGAGTCCATCCCCCTTATTTTACAGGTAGGAAAAGTGAGACATGACTTCCCCAGGATCACATGGCTAAGGAGTGTCTCAGATCCAAACTAGGGTATTTCTAACCCAATGGCAGGCCTGGGACCACTACTCCAGCCCACTTCTGTTTTTTTTATATTGTCTTTTCCTATGTGTTATCTTAACTGTAGTGTTGACTCCTTGAGGCAGGAACTGTCCCTTAGAGTCGCAGAACTATTGATTATAAGACCTAAGAAATCATCTAGAACAAACAAAAGCAAATTGGAACCCAGAAAGATGAAACAATTTGCTTCATTAGCTAGTAAATAGGAACTGAGATTTGAACTGACTCCAGATCTCACTCTTTCCATTCTATGCTGTGGTGATTTTCTATGAAAAAGAGAGCTACATTCTAAAAGACACCCATTGTTTATCAGAATTTTCATCACCAGAGGTAGATATAATATAGGGATGTATCTCAGGTCATTAGATAAGAGATTACCGCTCAAAGACATTAATAAGCATTAATTTAATTATGAATTAAAGTCACACATTGCACAACATCTCATAAGCTATGCGTGTGGGAATCACGGGACAGATGGAGGAAAGAGAAGGGATTCAATTACAGTTTGATACATGCTAGTTCGGCACAGGTTCCACAGTAGCCAGTGACAAAAGGGTCTGGCCAAGGTCCCTCCCCAGGGGAGCAGGGAGCAGTTAGAGTTTGCTAAAGAAGCCACAGACTATTGCTCTGATGCAAGGACTACTTTTTGTATACTTTGCAGATGGAAAATTCTATGTAATAATTTCTTTTTTTAGCCATTTCTCCTCAATAGTCCAACCAAATGAAGTATTCTTCCTTAGTTAGCTAAGGGATCACATAAAAATGTGGGCAGAATATTCTGTCCATTTTTTATTAGCTGAAAATGAGCTAGACTTCAGACACTTACTAACTGTGGAACTCTGGACAATCCCTTCACCCTCTTTGTCTCAGTTTCCTCAGCTATAAAATGAGTTAGACATGGAAATGGCAAAGCATTTCAATATCTCTGACAAGAAAATCCCAAATGGATTGATAAGGAATTGGATATCACTGAAAAACAACTGAACAGCAACAACCTTGAGATGAACCAATGAGCCAAATCCAAAAGTGTCTAATTGGGACTATTTAGAAATAGGGGATGTTTTTGAGGCAGAAGAGAGCATTGTCCTGGGTATATAAGGGAAGAGATGGCTTTGTCTGAAACAGAAATGTGTTGGGCCAAACTAAGTCTCGGTGATTGTGGCTAATTATTTTGGGAAGTTTACTTAATCTGAAGTAAGGAGACCACATTCATGTTTCCAGCTATTCTACATGGGTAAATTTCCTGTGTGCACACACATGTGTACATGAATCACACATTTATATTCACATGTGTTCACACATGTATAGTTACTTTACATGCATTGTATATTATATATATGTATATGCATCTGTACATATTGCATATATGTTGTTATTTGTCCTTCATTTTCAAAGAGGATCATGACATCAGGGAGGTGGTGCCATGACATGCAGCTGAATTAGATTGAGTGAGGGAGGGCTGAGCAAAGTCACCTGCCTCACATTCCATTTCAGAGTTATCTGGTCCGGTGGCCAGATATACATCAATGTGACTAGAGATGGCCCTAGATGCAATGGGAGACCTTGACTTTTTTAACCTGTGGTCTTCAACAGGTCTTAGTTTGACTCAGGCTGCATCCAATCAGTAATTAAGGCTAGGTACCAATTAAAGCAAAAAATCTTCTGTTACCTATTTCAAAAAAAAAAAAAATAAGTCTGGGAGAGGAAGACGCTCAGGCTTTCTGGCCAAAGCAGAAATGACTTCTATTTGCATTCTCTCTGAGTCAGTCAGGTCCCAAGGGGACTTGGTTTAGAACCTATTGGTGGCCAATTAGAATCAGAGTGGTTTTGGTTTAAGTCCTTGTCCTTAAGAAAGAAATATAGGTAGTATATAACCCCCAAGATATCTCGGGAGGGTTCAGAGGTCCAAAAGAAAATAAAGAATATATATGTATATAGATATGTTTATATACTTACGTGTGTGTATTTAGATTTCCTTTAAAAATCCACTACTGCAGCCCAGTGAATATGGAAATAGGTTATAAGAAAGTGGAAAGAACTAAACAATGGCCAAAACCCACCAACCTCAAATCTTGGGGTTATAGGTGGAAACAACTGAGACCTAAATGCAATTGATCTCTTGAAAAACTAGTTAAACTTCTAGGGTGATAGAACAAAGTTCCTTGGATCATTTAGAGGAGCTGGGTTCCCCATAAATTTAAAAGGCTCGCCAAAACCCAAGTAACAATGTTGGCTCCTTAAGAGGCTTGTGGCATTTCCTTTTTCTCCTCTCAAATCACAGACATCCTGAACATTTTAAACTGGACTAATATCAGGGATAGTCTTATAGGGGGTTAAGAGAGATTTCTAAAATTCACTGTTTCTCCAAATATTTTTCTATCTTTGCAATGGGATCTGAAATTTTTTTGTAGGGGACAAAGACTTTCATTCCACAATTAGAGATTTTGCTTAACATACAAATGCTGGTCAGGTTAAAAGGTAACTGAAATTTAGTGACAGGTTTTCAGCCCCTGCTCTGATGGGAATAGTAGTACAGGGGTTAATCTATACTCTTTGATTTCTGCAGAGAAAAGAAAGGGAAGTAGAGATGTAAAAAGATCCTCTTATGGATCAGAATGATTAAAAAATGTCCCTTGAATTGAATTGAATTGTATGGAACCAAAGCAATGGAGTGAGGTTTGAGTTCTGTCAAAACCCTAATAACTGTAGGAATTTGCCTAGCCTGATTGGGAAAAGCTTTTATTCCTTTCCCCAAGTTGATCTTTAATGTAGGGAGAGACAGATGGAAATGCTGAAATGAAGGTAAATGGGAAAAGCACATTCCCTCGGGCCACTGAAGCCAAAGGTAAGAACTGATTGGGAATTTAGGTTGAGATTTCAACAGCTGCTATCCTCTAAACAACTGAGAATTATTTATCTTGGAAAAGGCTGGAAAGAAAGGTTCACAATACAAGCTCTTCTAGAAGCACTATCCTTTTACTTCACGGGGAGAAAATAAGAAAAGAGAAGTCATGTGGTGCAATGTTTCAGGGAGACCTGACTTCAAATCCTTAGACATTTACTAGCTATGTGACCTGGACAGAATTTGAACCCATGGCTTCCTGACTCCACTGCATCACCTACATGTCTTGGCTTGAAGTCAGGAAACTGTGAGTTCAAATCCCACCTCAGATACTTCCTTAGCTGTGTGATCCTGGTGAAGTCATTTAATTTCTTAGTTTCAAGGTCAAATAAAAGAACACACATAAATCGGGACCTTAAAGCACTATATAAATCCTATTAATTATTGGTCACACTCTCAGCCTCACAGCCCCGTGGTAAGAAGAGAACTTGGTAGTTTAGTATGATTTAAGAGTGACAATATTATTGTTATTGCAACTGACCTCCAGGTTCATTGCATCTTGGGATAGATATATAAGAATGACGTCAGGTAAAGGGGGAGATAAGGGAAAGATTTTTAATTTTTCCCCTTAGGACTCTACTTCTAACATCAGCAATTCGTGAGTGGAAGTGGGGTGCAGGATATAAAACTCAACTTTACAGAACTTACATCTTACACTGGAACTTCTTCTGCTTGGGATGTCACTCTTCTTATTTTTCCTGGCCAAGGAGAGGATCCCCTCCCAATTCTTCTCTCAGCCTCTCCCTGCAGGCAGACCTTTAGGGATTCACAGCCTAGTCCTTTTTCTAACCTCAGATCACCTGGATTGAGGGTGGGTGAGAGGCAGGAGTAAACTGTGCTTAGCTAGTGAGTTTCTCCTCTGTTGGATGCAATATCAACTCTTCAGTCTGTCAATTCGTAAACTGTGAGAAATTTGCAAAGTCTCTCATTAAGGCGCTGTCAAGAAAGACTCCAGTGGAGATGCGGGAGGCTTCATGTTCCCATTACATTCTGTGAACTCCTGTTTATTTTTTTAAATCTCCTATTACCACAGAAGGAAATGAATCTCATTGAATCTAAATTTTCCTGAACTTAAAACTCTCATGTACAGAGAAAAAAACTTGATAATCTCTTGATCACAGAAAAAAAAAAAAGTGCTATTTATGGTTCCTGGATCCTTGCCTCTGAGGACTATTTATGGCTATGGGCTTTTGGCCTTTATCAGAAATCTACATTTAAATGAAGCTCCCCACTTCCCCGTACCTTGGGCACCTATTAAGAAGATAAGAAATCAAATTCGGAGACATCATAGAGAACCCGGATTCATGTATTGAGCTTTCTATGGGCTTCAAAACAATATGGTAGCATCTTCCCCATCTGTGAGTTCAGTTCATTTTGGTTCTTATCACCCAGATGATGATTAAATCCCCAACTGCAGCATCAGACAATAGGAGAAATCCCTTATTTCCATCATTCAGCCCTGCCTTGGCATGGGTGTATTTGCATGTCCCTGAGGGTTAAATTACAAGATTGGGGGTAGAAGGGTAAAATACAAGGATGACCACCCCACAGCCAGGGGTCTTCCATTAATCATTCCTCCCAGGAAGCAATTAAAGACCTATCAGGCATCTTTTTGCTTCTCCAGAGGCTGCTGCACCTGTCACAGCAACAAGACACTCATGGACCATTGAGCTGAGTAGGGTACACTTTTACTCACTCAAGAGTGAAATCTGGCATCTCTCCTTCAGGAGCATTCAGTGAAATCAGCTCTGCTGAACTGTATTCTTCAGGAAGAAAGAGAGTCCGGGGGTTGGAGAATATCATAGACTCATATTGACTGCAGGTGTTTGAGTGGGGAGGGAGAAAGTAGGAGGAGGAGCTGACTTAACAAGGACTATGTTAACTTGAGAATGGATTGTCAGAAGGGGCTCATAGCCTGTACAAAAATGATGGGTTCTGCTGTACCACACCTAAAACTATATTATAAAGCAGCAGTCATCAAAACCATTTGGGACCGACTAAGAAATAGAGTAGTGGATCAGTGTAATAGGTTAGGTTTACAAAACACAATAGTAAATGACTATAATAATCTAGTGTTTGATAAACCCAAAGACCCCAACTTCTGGGATAAGAACTCACAATTTGACAAAAATTGCTGGGAAAATTGGAAAATAATATGGCAGAAACAAGGCACTGAACAACACTTAACACCCTATACCAAGATAAGGTCAAAATGAGTTCATGATTTAGATATAAAGGGTGATACTAAAAGTAAATTAAGAGAACAAGGGATAGTCTACTTCAGATCTGTGGAGAAGGAAGAACTCAAAAGGAAGAAGTCAAAGAACTAGAGAATATTATGAAATGCAAAATGGATGATTTTGATTATATTAAATTTAAAAGTTTTTGTACAAACAAAACCAATGCAGCCAAGATTAGAAAAGAAGCAGAAAACTGGGGGAAATTTTTACATACAAGGGTTCTGATAAAGGCCTCATTTATAAAATATATAAAGAATTGATTCAGATTTATAAGAATACAAGCCATTCTCCAATTGATAAATGGTCAAAAATGTAAACAATTATCATACAAAGAAATGAAAACCATTTCTAGTTATATGAAAAAATGCTCTAAATCACTATTGATTAGAGAAATGCAAATTAAGATAGCTCTGAGGTATCACTTCACATCTCTCAGGTTGGCTAAGAGGACAGGAAAAGACAATGATAAATATTGGAGGAATGTGGGAAATAAATAAATAAATGTAGGAAAACTGAGACACTAATACTTTGTTGTTGGAGTTGTGGAATGATCCAACCCTTCTGGAGAGCATTTTGGAACTATACCCAAAGGGCTACCTAACTGTGCATACCCTTTGATCCAGCAGTCTTTCTACTGGATCTATATCCCAAAGAGATCTTAAAAAAGGAAAAAGAACCACATGTGCAAAAACATTTGTAGCAGCCCTTTTTGTAATGGTAAGGAACTGGAAACTGAGTGGATGTCCATCAGTTGGAGAATTGCTGAATGGTATATGGATGTATATGGATATAATGGAATATTATTGTTCTATAAGAAACTACCAGCAGGGTGATTTCAGAAAATCCTGGAGACTTACATGAATTGATGGTAAGTGAAGTGTGAGTAGAACTATACCCAGCAAAAACAAGAGTATGCGATGACCAACTGTGATGGACTTGGATCTTTTCAACAATGTGATGATTCAAATTCCAGTAAACTTGTGAGAGAGCTATCTGCATCCAGAGAGAGGACTATGGGGACTGAATGTGTATCACAACATAGTATTTTAACTTTTTTGTGTTGTTATTTACTTGCTTATTTTCCCCCTTTTGATCTGATTTTTCTTGTGCAGCATGATAAATGTGGACATATATTTAGAAGAATTGCATATGTTTAACCTATTTTGGATTCTTGCTATCTGGGGGGATGGGAGGAGAGAAGGGAGAGAGAAAAATTTGAAATACAAGGTTTTGCAGGGGTGAATGTTGAAATCTTGAATTTGCATATATTTTGAAAAACAAAAAGCTATCAATTAAAAACAATGATGGGCTCTGGAACCTTTGACCATATTACTTTCTGTGCCTATCATTAGGAGATGGAAATGAAGCTTAACTGATAGGATCATAAACTTAGTAATGAAATGGGGCTTTCTAGTCTAATACATTCATTTTACAAAGAAGGAAAGTAAAAGGTTAAATGAATTTACTGAAGGTCATAAAGCTGGTTAGCATTAGAAGTGGAATGTGAAACTGGGTTCTCTGGCTCTGAAGCCAATATTCTTTCTTTTTTAAAAAAATTAATAATAGCTTTTTATTTTCAAAATACATGCAAAGATTGTTTTCAACATTCACCCTTGCAAAACCTTGTGTTTCAAATTTTTCTCCCTCCCTTCTCCCCACTCCCTTCCCCTAAACAGCAAGTAATCCAATATAGGTTAAATATGTGGAGTTCTTCTAAATATATTTCTACACTTATCATGTTGCACGAGAAAAATCAGATTAAAAAGGAAAAAATGAGAAAGAAAAAAGAACAAGTATACAACAAAAAAAGTGAAAATACTATGTTGTGATCCACATTCAGTCCCTATAGTCCTCTTTCTGGGTGCAGATGGCTCTCTCCATCACAAGTCTCCAGTATTTTTTCCATTGAACCACATACATAAAAAATTCCCCATTTTTCACTCCCCCCCAAAAAAAGTTTCAGTTGATTCATACTCAATATTTCTTGAAAATGGGTCAATGTTTCTCATTTCACAGTCCTCTCTGACTGAGAAACAAGTCAATAGAGTTTAAAATGCATAGATATTGAGGGCAGAGCCTTTTTGGTTTTATTTTTATATCCTATGTCTGGCACTTGCTTGGTGAGTAATAAATACTTATTAAGTTAAATTGAATTAAATGCCCCAAGAACAAATATTATAAATAAATCCTATAAGAATAATGTCAGGAGGCTAAAGACCAGGATAAGCTGAGTGCACAGAACAACCAAAGCTGTTTAAAATTAGAGATGGTCTTTGAACGGCATTGGACAATGATAAAAGACTTTTGAAAATATTCATTCATTTCAGTTATGTCTGACTCTTCATGACCCCATTTGGGGTGTTCTTGGCAGAGATACAGGAATGATTTGCTATCTCCTTCTCCAGATCATTTTACAGATGGGGAAACTGAGGCAAACAGAGTTAAATGCCTTGTCCAGGATCACACAACTAGTATATGTCAGAGGTCAGATTTTAACTTAAGAAGATGAGTCTTTTTGACTTCAGACAAGATTTGAATTCAGGTCTCCTGACTTCAGACCCAGCACTCTATCTAGGGCCCTATCTACTTGCTTCTGGAAGCAGAACTACTCCATTCTAATTTTACTTGTATTTTCTCTTTAACATAGGAAGAAAATATAAAGGAATAAAACACATTAACACTGATTTTAAACTCAATGCCACAGTCCTATGGATGACTTCATAAAGAACTGCAAGAATCAGTGGGGACTTGGGGAACAATCGAATTGTTTCAGGTCTTCAGTCTTAGCGTGCTAATATCCAGCCAGGAATCCATGGGAGGTAGGAGCTGTATGTTCTATAATCCTGGTTCTTCTAATTCCATAGATCCTCTGAGCCTATTTTGGTGCTCTCAAGGACAGGATGAAGCTTCTTGGATTTCATTATTCCCTTTAGCTGGAATTATAACTTCCAATGAA
>MU174354.1:40833535-40889227 GCA_016696395.1 Antechinus stuartii
TGTCTTATTGCCTCTGTCTCCTTGTATGTCTCTGTCTCTGTCTCTTTCTCTCTATGTCTCTTTTCTGTCTGCCTTTATGTTTCTCTGCCTCTGTCTCTCACTGTCTCTCTGTTTCCTTTCTCTCTCTTTGTCTCTCTGTCCCTCTCTCTCTGTCTCTCTGTCCCTCTGTCTCTCTCTGTCTGTCTCTTTCTCTTTCCCCTTCACCCCCATTCTATGTTGGATACTTACATCCCTGCCTCTCTGCAGCCTCTTTACCTGGGGCTTTCTGTCACAGTATCCCTACAAACCTTATTCTCAAGCATATCACACATGACTAAATGCACACAGCAGGTAGAAGGATGGGGGAAGGATGCACCCTTTGCACATGCCTGATGTGCACTGTTAGGGTGGTATAAAAGTTTATGCCATTCGGATCCTCTATCTGGGTGGTTCAAGCAGGAACCGTTTCTCACACTCACTGCTTTCTTGCTCTTGGCATAATCCCTTTGGCTCTGTCCATCAACAGAATGATTTTGGAAAGAATCTTTCCTTCCTATATTTTTATGTTACAAAATTTATCTTCAACAACAGAACAAAGGTGAAAACTCTACCATGTGCAGGGCTTGCAGAGAAATATGAAGATGCAAAGAACACTGGATATAGAGTTAACACCTAGTTCCATCACTGACTATCTGTGATTTTGGGTCATGGAGTCACTTTTCATCTCTTTAATTCATTGTTTTTTTTTTCCTTGTACTTTCAGAAAATAAAGAACTGACAGGAATATTAGAGACTGTCTAGCCCTGGCTACTTGTTTTATAGATGAAGTTAACTGACACCCAAAGAAAGAAATTGACTTGCCGATAGCTAGCAAGGAATTCAAATTCCCATCCATATCCTTTGACTTCTCCCTCCCTTATTCAGTGCCCTTCCAATGTGCTGCTTTTCATTTTGCATTGCCAAGCTCACAAGAGTGTTGGAATTAAATGAGCTAATGTATGTAAAGTACTTTATACCAGAAAGCCTTATATAAATATAAATTTTATTACTCTGCTACTATGCTGGGGACCTTACAACACTACTGGAAAGACAGATGTATATTAGAAGGCAACTGACAGCAGGTGACATGTACATTTGGACATTTTATGTTACCAACCTATTGTTGGGCATCCTGCTATTGATGCTTTCTATTTTGTGACCTTAGGCATGTACCTTAAACTCTCTGGACCTCAAGTTCTTCATCAGACCATGAAAGGATTGAACTAGGTGGCTCCTGAAGCCTTTTCTCTCTCTATGGCTTTATGACATAGTGGATACAGTGGGGCACATGGAGTTAAAAGGATTTGGGTTCAAATCTCCCCTAGGTTCTATTTAGCTGTGAGAACCCAAACAGATCCCTTGACTTTCTGTAAGATTGAGTTTCCTCATTTGCAATACAGCAATAATGACAGGACCTATATTGTAGGATTACTGTGAAGATCAAACAAGATAATGTATACAAAGTGGCTCACAGACCTTATGGGACTATAAAACTATAAACTATTCTCCAGTGACTAAGAGGAATGATCTTGCTCAAATAAATGACTATAATTTCCTTTTCTTGGGAGACAGGATTGGCGGGGAGAGGAGATGTGAGGAGAGGAGAAGAAGGGAAGGGAGAGAAAAAGGAAGGGAAGAGGAGAGGAGAATAGGGGAGAGCGGAGGGGAGAAAAGAAGAAGAGTGGAGAAGGAAGAGAGAAGGAGCATAGGGAAGAGGAAAAGAGGAAGAGGAAGGAACAAGAGAAGAGAAGAGGAAAATAGAGGAAGGGAAGGGAAAGGTGAGGGTTAGAATTTAGAGTTAGGAGATCATGGCCTGTTTCTCTCCTTTCTACTTCTACCTCACAAGCCAGAAAGCATGTTGGTGAATGGCATCTGTTGATGACATATATGTCATCCCTCTTATCTATGCTGTCTCTACATTGACATTCTTTCAGACAGATAATGTAGTATAATGGGGAAAAGAGACATGGACTCTAAGCAGGGTCCTCATACAGCCCACGGGCCAGATGCAGCAGCTGAGGACATTTATCCCCCTCACCCAGGGCTATGAAGTTTCTTTATTTAAAGGCCCACAAAACAAAGTTTTTTGACTATAGTCCAGCCCTCTAACAGTCTGAGGGACAGTGAACTGGCCCCCTATTTAAAAAGTTTGAGGGCCCCTGCTTTAAGGCTTTCTGAGTTTCTTCCCAGCTCTCATCACCTTGAAAAAGGCATTTTCTTCCCCTTCCTGGACCTCAATTTCTTCATTTGCAATATAAGAAAATTGGGCTAGATGATCTTTAAAGTTCAGTTCTAAAAGTCTTTGATTCTGATTTTCTCTTATTAATAGTTCACATTGCTATAGCATTTAAAATTTCATGAAGTGCTTTAAATATATTTTCTCATGTGAACCCTACAATAAGCCCATGAGGTAAGTGCTACTATTGTCTCCAGTTTACAAATGGGGAAACTGATCATAAGATCATAGATCAAGAGTTGGAAGGGAAACCTATAACTCAAAATCTTGCCAAAATGAATGCTGAAAATTATCTTTACATATAAAATACCATTGAGGGAAAAAAGGGTTGGAAGGACCTTAGAGGTCATCAGCTTCAGCTCCTTATTTTACAGATGAGGAAACTGAAACTATGAGGTCAAATGCCTTACCCAAGGATTACATAGTTAGTTTGTACCCAGGTCTTCCTATCCAGCACTCTAAGCATTATATTATGTTGCCTCTTTTCAATGTGCTCGGATAATCATCTTTTTGCACCTATATCACATATGAGAGAGGGAAAAGAAAGTCAGAGAAAGAGATAGGAAAAGAGAAGGGAGGGGGAGAAAGAGAAACAAAGAGGAAAAAAGAGGAAAAACTCATAGGTTTAGATAGGAATATGTATACATTTATATGTATATATACATACATACATATCTATTTATCTATCATCTATCATCTACATGTCTTTTATTTATCTAGTTATCATTTATGTATCAATCATTTATCTATCATCTATCTTTTATTATCTATCATCTATTTGTCCACCATATATCGAGCTAATATATCATATATTACCTATTTATCATCTATCTCTCAGTCATCTATTTATTTATCATCTATCAGTCATCTATCTCTCTTTTCTTTGTTATCTATTTACCTACCTACCTATCTAGCTAATCCCTCATCTCTTCGAGAATGATACCAAAGATGATTTTCCAAGGAAGCCCATTGAAGATGCTTCTTGTTTGCAATTTGCCTCCCTGAGAAGGTGGTCTTCCAAGGATCTGAGTTATCAGAATGACTTCCTACCTTGCCTCTCCTGCACTGTGCTTCTGGACTTGGTTAAGTCCTTAGCTTCAGTCTTGGAATCTCTGGACCTTCTCACATTCATCAGTAGCTGGTTCTAGGAGCCTTCTCAGTTCTATCTTGTACCTTCCTTTCTGCCCAGCATTGAAAGTATAGTTGCTAATTGCTTTTGTCTCAGGCTCTCATCTCCAATTTGTTTATGCAAAAAGTCCCCGGCATCAGGATGATAGTGAGAACTGCTGGCTTCTCTTCAGCTCTTCATTTGCAATATAAGAAAATTGGGCTAGATGATCTTTAAAGTTCAGTTCTAAAAGTCTTTGATTCTGATTTTCTCTTATTAATAGTTCACATTGATATTGAGATACGCAGATAGCGCCTTTCTAGACTAGTGTTTCAACTCCCACTCAGCTTTCAGCCACCAAGAGAACCAGAGACACAAAGGGGAAGAGGAAAGACCTCCTTTTGGTACCTTCACAACATATACTACTTAGGGGTTTTTAGGTTACAGCGACTCTAGAGAACTGGGAATCCCAGATTTTGAAGGAGCCTGGACCCCAGTGATCAGGAGATGGCCAAGTCAGAAAGTCATCAGTAGGCATCACTAACTTTGGCCATGGGAAAAGTCTTTTAGAGGCATTAGAATTAATGCAACTTTAGTTGGGCTGTGCTGATAGGATGAAATGGAAAGAACATGGGTCTAGGGGTCAGGAAATTTGCTTTCTAGTCCTGTCTCTGATATTAACAAGCTGTCTGACCTTAAGAAAGTCAGGACCTGAGTTTCTTCATCAGTAAAATCAAGGTATTGGGCTACATCACTGCTACGGTCTCTTACAGTGTTAATATGCTGTGAGTCTGGATAAAACTGAATATTCTTGCTAAGCAAGTCTGATTGAGCTATGCTCAAGCTCATATTCTGTGGACCCAACCAGCACCCCCACTATATCACTGGATTGCATAGAGATATATCAGAAGCTGGGGAGCATATTTGGAATAAAAGGAAAAAGGATGTGTTTTAATGAAAGCCTTGTTAGCACTTACTCTCTTATTGGTTCAAGTCAAAGAGAATTTCATTTTCTTTGAAGTGCAGATGATTATAATCCTACATATATTTATAAAATAATTTAAAGCAAAGGTTATTCAAATATATTTTAGTCCTCTACTGAAACAGAGGTCTCAGGACTTTCAGTTCTTCAAACTTAAACAAACATAAATACATTCAGGTGTGTGCTATAGCCCAAATTAAGTGACTAAGAGCTCATTAAACAATTTTCAGTGTGAGCTTTTATACCATAGACCACAAATCAGGGCTTGATTTATTACTTTGTTGATTGTCTAGACTTTAAAAACTGTTAATGCAGATTAAATTTAAAAATATATTCATACACTTTCTCCCCAGTTCCAGCTGATAAATATTTACCAACACACCCATAAATACTGCTTGAGCTTAGCAGAAATGAAGTAGAAGGCTCACAGAATGAAATCAGCATCACTGAATGGTAGCAGTAAGGTACTGCTAACAACAATAACAACAACAATGGACATTTATTTATTTTTAAGATTTACAAACTGTTTTACATCTGTTGTCTAATTTAAACTTTGTGATACCCCTCATATCCCCAAATGATGGTCATTCATCTAAATAGCTCACTGGTGGAGGAGGACAACTTGGTTTTGATATGTCTAAAATGGTTAAGTCTTTTGTAGAAGATGGATGCAGGCTGTTGCTAATCATACATATTTAAGCACTCAATTCCCAGCTTGGGAAACATTGGATATTTTTTTCTGATCTCTTTGGTGACTGATTTGGGGAAGCCTTATTTGTTGAGTCTTGTATCCTCCCTTCCTCCCATCTTGGAAAGCAACCACAATTAATTGCTCAGGAAGTTAACTATGCTTTGTTTGTGCAGAAGTCCCTCACACCAGAATGATGGTGGGAAGGCTTTCTCTCTCTTTGGGGGTGGTCCTAGGAGGTTTATTGGCTCTGTCTTATGCTTTCCTCTCATCTCCATCTGGGAATCCAGAGAAAGGAAAAACTGAAGGATAATAGATTTAGAGATGAAGGGAATGTATAGATCATGGTTGTACAGATGAAGAATCCATGTTTAGCAAAGCTAAAGAACATATTTAGGTCACCCATAGTGTAACTAGCAAAACTAAGATTTGAATTCAGGATCTCTAACTCCAAAATCAGTTCTCTTTCTTTTGTATCATGCTTTCTATGATGTTGTGAAAAGAAAACAGGATTAGGGTAAATCCTGGTAACTTCCCCGAGAAGTCTTCTATTTTCCCAGCACAGTAGAGAATCCCATATCGAATAGTTCAAATTCTAACTAATATGTACAAAGGATTCTATTTCTTTAAAATTCCCCAATATTGAATATCTTTATATAAGACACTTTCTCATATTCTGTAGTAGATCTTCAGATAAAGATTGTATCTATGGGGCATGAAAATACCCAGATTTAAAGGCAATAGACATGGCCAAAAGCACTCGGTTAAATCTCATTTCTACCACTTAACTATCCAAATGACCATGGCCACGTCCCTCTACCATTTTCCTTTCCTCCTCTTCAAAATTAAAGAGTTGATCATCATTTCTAAGGTTTCTTTAAACTTTAAATCCTATGATCTTCCATGTATCTATCTTTGAAGGATAAGTATAATTTCATGTAAGAATAAAGAGTACATTCTAAGTGAGGGAGAACCATGTGCAAAGCTCCAGAAGTGAGAAAAGTCAACATATGTCAGCGACAGTAAATAAACCAGTGTTTTTTTTTTGAGGGGGGGGGAGTGGAGAAGAGTCACTGCTGGAGAATCAGGGAAATAAGGTTAAGATATCCCAGACTAGACACACATCACATTCACCTGCTCTGCATAGTCATTTATGTTAAATATCTCAAGTATCCAGCTCTCTCTCCTCCAAGCACACCTACACATGCCTGTATATATCAGAGAGAGGCTTAAAGGTGATAAATAAAAAGGAGAAGATAATGATGTGCAGGTAGAAGATGAAATCAATTATAGCAAGCAAATTAAAATTGCCCAGCAGGGAGCAGAACCGAAGATGGGTAGGGGGAGGTGAGGAAGAGACAGCAGAAACTCATCAGATCAGTGAAGAGAATAAGGTTATATGGACAAAGCAGTGAAAGGTTATTGGAACAAGATGCTAGACATGAAATCTTGCTTTTTGGAGACTATTCCTAGGGTACAGACACAAAAACAGCCCAGATCAGTCATGCTCTGACCCAGAGAAAGACTGAGAGTAGCTTCTCATAACAGAGATGCATTCCCTGGAGTTTATGATGATGCTTCTTGGAGCGTTTATTGAATTAGTGACATTAATCCACAGAGGGCTCTGGCTAAGGGTAATAGTAATATCTTAATTAAACCATTTAGCTACTGTATGAGCTCAAAGGGAGGAAAGGCAACAAGCATTTGGTAAGCACCTACTTTGTGCCAGCCACTGTGCTAAGCACTTAACAAATATAATCTCATGTGATCTTCAAAATAACTGTGTGAGGTTGGTATTACGATTGTTCCCATTTCACAGCTGAGGAAACTGAGGCAGACAGAGAGCACATATCTAGGAAGTATCTCAGGGTTAGAACTCAGGGATTCCCGATTCCAGACCCAGCCCTTCACTGACTATGCTATCTAGCTACCTCTGTTTTGGATGCCTGAGCACTTCCTACAGTGCCTGGCACATAGTAGTAGATGCTTAATAAATGGTTACTGATTGATTGATTGGTATAGATTCAATTATCACCCTGGTGTTGGAAGAGTATGTCTCTGTGCTCTCTCCTTTGTGGTTGGCACAAAAAGCAGGCACTCAGAGAGCAGGGAGAGGTGGAAGCAGACCTGTGTCAGGATCTGCTCTCAACTGCTCCCTTCTCACCCCCTTTTTCTTCCAGCCTCCTGCAATAATTTGCCCATTCTTTCCCTCCTACCTCCTCTGGGCTGCCCTGTGTTCTGTGCTTTGTTCTTGCTACAAACAGAAAGACATTGTAAGCATTGTATTAAGCCAAAACGTTCCTCAACTGCAAATCCTTTTGGCTCTTCAAACTTTATCCTGATTTTTGCTGCCCATCTGTCTGAATTCCTGCCTACCATTTCACTTCAAATAACAACATATTCCTTAATCCCTGTCTCATCTGCTTCCCAATCTGCTACTTCTTCCTGAGCCTGGTGATGGTTATGCTTCCTTTCCTTCTCATCTTTAGGAATCCTTAGGCAATCTGGACACTTCCTTTCATATGGACAATATGGTCAGTCCATATGATAGGGACAGTTTTAGAGAAAATTAGGAAGGCTTTTATGAACTGATGAGGAGCCAAGGGATAGTACCAGGAGAACAACTTATACAGTAACAACAACATTATACAGGCAAACAACTTTGAAAGATTTGAGAGTTCTGATCAATATACTGATTACTCAGAATGTCAGGGGATCTATCATAAAGCGTGCTACCACCTCCTGACTGAAGTTACGGGAACCAAAATTCAGAATAGAACATGTGTTTTTGAAAATGGACAATGTGAGAATTTGTTTGGCTATGCATTTTTGTTATAAAAATTTTGTATTTTTTCCTTTTTTGATGGAGACAAGAGTAAGAAAATATACCTATTAATTTTCTAAAAATGAAAAATTTTTAAATTTCAAAGTGTTTAGTCAACGGACAACTATTCTTTTATTTTGTTCAGTAACTCCAATATGCTTGTTTCTATTTCTATTCCTGCCTACACAGATTAAAAGTTTTAGAATTGAACAGGACCTTCATAAAACTTCTACATTTAACATATGAGGTTTATCAGGTTAATTGACTTAATCAAAGTCACACCAGTACTAATAAGAAGTAGTTCTAAAATTCAGCTTTTCTTGACCTCTAGCAGAATATCCCTTAGATACTATTATCAAGGTGTTATTCCTCTATCTTTGTCCAAAAACATTTCCTAGTACTTGTCTCCTGGTTTCTATCCTCATTACCAGAGACTTCTGGCCAACCTTTCACTGCCACTTTCTGCCTCCAATCAGGACCCTCCAGGGCTTTCTAACTTCCTGCTCCTGCTTTCTATGAGGCAGATCTCCTAAGGCTCCACCAGATGTAACACCACCATTAGACATAAAAATGAAACCCAATGGAGGAACTTGATCAGTCTAATTACCTTCCTCCCTCAGTGGACCTTTTTCTAACTGCTGATACTTTGTCTAGACTTCTTTCTCAACAGTTAGAGTCCCCTTATGCTCTTTGAATACTGGTTATTCTGAACTCTCAGTGCTTATGTACAAACCCCAGATCCATTTCCAGTTTTTCAGAAGGACTGATTCATCGATATCCTCTCTTTTGAGATTCATGTATTTCGTCCATTGCATATCTTAATGGGTATACTACTCCATCAACTCCAAGGACTTTCTCTTTCTTCAATGAATTCAGTGTTTGCCTCATAGTATTTCTCTCCACTCCAATTCCTGTCCCCTTATACTAGGGGAATATAACATATACATATATTTGTATATGTGTGTGTATATTTATATATGTATATGTATGTACATGTGTGTATATATAGATATATAGATTGCTTCTAAGAACCCTAGCTTCCTGAGTCTATTCTATTCTTGTGAATTTGAGCAGCTAGATGGCTCAATGGATAGAGTGCTGGTCTGGAGTCAAGAGATGATGTATTTAAATTCATTAGTTGTGGTAACTTTAAGCAAGTTATTTAATTTGTCTTAGTTTCCTCAATTGTAAAATGAGGATAACAACAGCACCTACCTCACAGGGATGTTGTTAGGATGAATTGAGATAATATTTGTCAAGCACTCAGCATGTACCTAGAAAAAAATAAGCAAGCACTATATAAATTCTTCTTCCCTTTCCCTATTCCTAACCTATTCTACTCCACTTCAATTATAGAGATGGTCATACCCTTGATCTTTCCATTATCCTCAAGGGCTCTACTTGAGAGTTTATGAACTCTCAAATTATTTTTAGCCATTATATTTTATCATTCCATCTTTTCCTATTCCTTATAACCCCTAACCTTGTTCTTCATTGTCAGCAACTTCCATTCCCTTCACTACTCAGATCTTCACCCTAGCCTTCACCCTATGCACTGACTATACTCTCATTCCTTTCTGATGTTGATTCCTTAATTAATCATTAAAGATTCAACTCTATCCTTTATTCTTCATTTTATCTCTTGCCCCCTTGTCCTATCACTGAGCAAGCTTTGCTAAATTAAAACCTTGTATTACTTCTACCATCCACTGCTGTTTCTGTTCAAATGCTGCTGAATGAAGTTTGAGAAAACCATGAATCCATGCTGACTAGGGTCCACTATAGATTAATATTATGTAATTGCAATTGAATTCTTACTGCTGCAAAGAGATCCTTGTATATCTTCCTTAACAATTCCCTGATCTACTCTCCTTAATAACTATTCTGAATTTTTTCATCCCCCTTTAAGACTCTAAGAGCATTGCCCACCAATACCTTCTAGCTGCTGACCGCATACTTCACTGGAAAAAAATGAGGCCATTTCCCAAGAAGTCCGTTTTCTAGCTCCCCTCATCTCACATCATTCAGACATTTTCCTCCATTATTCCCCAACTATTTCTTCCCTCACTCTGATCTCAAAAGTGACCTTCCTCATTACCAAGGCAAATACTTACATGCATCCTTGATCTTATTCCCCTGTCCCATTCTTCTCCAGCAGACTATTTTTACTGATATCCTCAGGCTCTCCCTAATCCCCAATCTCTCCCTATTTACTAGCTTCTTACCTATGTTATCCTTGTTGTTGTTCAAGAATTTCAGTAATATTCCACTCTCTGTGTGGCCTTTTGGGGTTTTCTTGGCAAAAAAACCCGTTCCTTGAGGGTACACAATTAGTAAGTGTTCTTGAATTCAGGAAGATGAGTCTTCCTGATTTTAGGCATGGCCCTCTATACATTTTCTCACCTAGTTGCCTTCATTTGATTCATCTTTCCTTGCTAGTTATTGTCAACTCTGTATTTGTTCCTTCTTTGCTATCTTCCTTGAGAAAGCCATCTACACTAAGTATCTCTACATAGTCTCCTCTCCCTTGTTTCTAAAGTGTTTGCAATGTGACTTTCTGACCTCATTATTCAGTAGAATTTAACTTTTCCACAGTTATCAGATTTCTTTGTTTAATTATTTTTCCAATTTAGAAGCATTTATTTTCCCTTCCTCTTTTCCTCCTCTATATTCTTTTAATTGCCAAATTTAATAGTCATTGTTCAGTTCTCATGCTTCTTGACCTTTCTTCAGCCTCTAATACTTTGATCACCATCTGATCCTTGGTACCTTTTCTTCTCCAGATGTTTCTGTTTCTGGTTTTTCTACCTGTCTGATCATTCCTTAATCATCTTGGTTGTACCTTAATCCATATCATGCCCACTCATGGTGTGTGTCTCCCTGAAGGTTTTGTCTTGGGCCTTCTTATCAGCTCCTTCTATATAGATAATTTACATATTTATATAGCCAGTCCTATTTTCTTTCCTGAGCTCTAGACATTTTGCATACTTTGAACTTCATATTCTTTGTCTGTTTAAACTCATTGTGTCCAAAATAGAACTCATTATCTTTTCATCCAAACCCTCCTTTCTTCCCAAGTTTCTTATTACTGTCATGTAATTACTGTCACCATCATCTTCCAGGTCCACACCCTCAGTATCATCCTCATCTTCTCATCTGTACTCTTCCCACATCCAATCTGTTATCAAATAGTGCTTATACATCCAATACATTTCTGTTCTACACAGCCACCACCTATTCTATTGCAGTAGGCTTCTGCTTGGTCTTCCTGCCTCTCCTCTGGTCCATACTCCACTCAGCTGCCAAAATGATTCTCCATTTTAAAAAAGCCCCATTCTCAAAAAATTCCAGTGGCCCCCTGTCACCTCCAGGATAAAATATAAAATCTTTGTTTAGCATTTTAAATCCCTCTGAATCCTAGGTCTTTTCCATCTTTTTAGTCTTCTTATACTTCACTCCCCTGCCACATGATCTATATTCTAGCAACACGAGTCTACTTGCTGCTCTTTGCACATCATGCTCCATCTTCTGATGCTGTGATTTTTCACTGAATGTCTCCCATGCCTGGAATTCTCTTTCTCCTCAGTGCCATCTCTTGGCTCAGGCCTTCTCAATATCCTCCTCACCCCACCTCCCAATACCTTCCCTCTATAATGATTTTCCATCTATTCTGCCTAAATCTTGTATGTACCTAGTTATTTACATACCTCCCCTGCATCTCATCCCATAATTTGAATATCTACTCCTTTAGATCTGGGACCAAGTTTTTTCAATTTCTGTATCTCCAACTCTTAGCACCTTAATGCTTGACACAGAATAAGTGATTGATAGATGGTTTCTGACTGACCAGAGGGCTTGATAGGAAGTGCTTAAATAATACCTGCTGACTAAGGGACTGTTGGAGTGGTGAGTTGATAGGTTGAGAGGGTCCACCTATAGGAGCCAAGAAGTAACATCAGAGACCTGAACTTTGGAATCATAGCACTCATTTTAGTAGCTTTCTTGTTATATGCCTGTCCCTGAAAACCTTTATCCAGCCACTGTCCAATGTGCTGAACCTAGACAAAATGAGGAGCTTTTAACCAAGAGCATTCAGATTGGGTGCCCTCCACCAATAAATGCTCAAATGATCAAATCATCCCAAATAAGAGGCTATTTTCTACTCTTTAAATCTATTTAGAGGTCACTGAAGAGGTCAGGAGGAGTCAATAGTTGTAGTTTATTGCAGCCAACAAACTCTCCACTAGGGCTGTACAGAGATATAGACTTTGAACATGGTAGATAGATATCCAGAGAGACAGAGTATGGCTGAGTTTGGAATCAGAGCACCAATATTCATACCTAAAATTCTGCTACTTCCTATGAATCTTAGCAAGTTACTGAATCTCTTGGGATCTCAGTTTCCTAATCTCTAAAATAATAGAGATTATCCCCATTTTACAGAGAAAAAGAGGTTGAATGACTTGCCTGGAGTCACTTAGGCAATAAGAGGCTTAGGTGGTATTCATAACTCAAATCTTATTGACTCCAAATAAAGCTTATTATGATTTGCCTTTGGATAAGGTGTTCTTGACATTTATGTGTGTGTGAAATGGACACCTTTCATAGTCTGGTAAAGCCAACGGAGCCCTCCTTTAAAAAACTGCTATTAAGTGCAGAAAATAATGCACTTACAATTATAAAAGAAAGTCACTACAGTGATATACAGAAGAAAAAACAAGTTCATGGAACCCAGATTAAGAAACTTTATTATCAAGAAAGTCTAAGGTCCCTACCAACTCTAGCATCTGTGAAACTTAGGGGATTTTTATCTGAAATCTTATGCTTTTGCCTTCCCAATCTCAGCTCAGCCCACTCTTCACCTTGCCTCCATGTTATGCTATTGTTTACAATCCCACAATGAAACTTGGAATCCCAGGGCTGGAAGGTACTTGAGCAGGTGATTAAGTCCATCCTTTCCCTTCACATCAGGAGCATGCCATATGCTTTTGTTTCTGTCTTCTTACAACTGACTAAGAGATGAAAGTCTGGCTTGTGTTGGCAACATCATCTCTCCCCTGTATCCCTTTGGCATTTATATTTTTAGCTTGCAGAATATTGACTCACACCTGTTTGTGTGTTTGGGGGCTAAGGTGTCTATGTCTTTTTCAAACTCTGGCTTGACTATAAGGTTTTTCCTCAGCAGGGATGGTACCTTGTCTTGCTTTTAATCCCCTCTCAAAGTACTTAGTGAAGGGGCTCAGTATGCAATAATGATTTAACCAATGGTATCAGCTGATAAGTTGACAAGAGCAGGACACAGGTATCACCTGCTTAATGAGATAAACATCTTTCAACAAAGCTGATCAAGAACAATTCTATTCAACATGTTGTTTGATTCCCATTGTAAGAGACATCTTAGCACAGTGAATGAGAATACTGGGCCAAAAACCATTTCTGACACTTACTTGCTGTATAAACCTGAGCACTTCACAAAATAAGATCATTGTAAAATGCTTAACACAGTACCTGGCACATAATAATCACTATATAAATGCTAGCTATCATCATCATCATCATAGTTATCATTGTTATAATCATTATTGTTATTGTTATAACATCACAAATTCTTCCTATAGTCTTTGTACCTGTTCACCTTTGAAATTGGAGATACATTCTGTTGGAAGAAATTCAAGACCTTGAATTTAATAAAATCATATTTCAGGTTGTAGTGAGTCTTTAAAAATCACCCATTTAAAGGAGCAGTGGTAATATTCCAATGAAACATTAATAACAATATTCAAAATATTAACATTGGCACTCAAAACACTAGCAGCGATACTGTGCTGTATTTATAGCAATTCATAGACTAAAAATATTATGAGTGAGCTTGTGGTCAGTCCACAAGCAGGAATTCTGGCAGCCAATCTTCTGCCACCCCCTGCCTTCCATATTGTTCTGTGTGTAGAGGCAGCAATTCACAAAGCCTTAGCTATTTGGTTAAGTTTTTCATCAGCCTCCAACCACCTTCACACTCCTGACTTTGCCTCTGAGGTAATTCTTTTTATGATTTTTTGGATTCCTTCCATCTCTGGAATTTGCTGGCCTCCTTCCAGACATCTTCACCCACTAGCTTCTAGACTTTGTTACACTAGCCTTGAAAGAAGGAGATAGCAATTATGTTAAGACAGGGACTGAAATGCTCAAATTGTGCATAGCAACAGATCCTTTCTCTAGTACCTGCTGGGACCTGCAGTTCAAACCAACCACCAATTAATATCCAGTAACAATCAGCAAATTAATAGACTATGTCTATGTGGATCCTTCTGTTCCCCAGCTAATAGTTTGAGAATTTTTACTAATGGCTTCTATACACATTAGGGCTGTTAGGACATCAAAGTTGCATTTACTGAGATGGGCAAAGTGTTGATCATTTATGAAAATTAGCTAGTGGCCTATGTAGGAGGGACTAGATATCTCGACTAGTAGCCACAACAAGAGTAGGCTGGCAGCATAAGACTCATTGAATCTAAGTGTTGGAAACGACATCTGAGATAACCTAAGCCAAGAAAAAGACCTGTGACCTTCAACTTTGATAATTTTAGTGTTATTGTTTAGAATGAGCCTGAGGCAAACCAAGAATTTCTCAAATTGGCAATCCTCTTGGGTGAATTGTTATTGAGGGAGAGAGACCTCTATTTTATTCATCAATCTTGAGCAAGATCTATACATTCCTAATGATGATTGAGGGGCCCTGCACTTGAAGCTAGATGATCCCAGATGATTAATGTTGTTTGATTTCCCTAGAGAGTGTGACTGAATGGAAACAGAAACATTTATTTATCTTTCAAGTCAACATAAACTTGTCCCTCATCCCAGTATCTTGAGGGAGTGGTAATCCCTCTACTCTCAGAGATATTTTATACCTGTTACTGCATATTTTGTCTTCTTAGGCATGGAACATAAAACAACTCTCACCTAGTGAGGTCAGTTGCCTTTTTATTATTCTATTTCCAACTGTCTGCAACTTTGGCTCCCTCAGTTTTCCAGAAAAGAAACTGGGAACTGAGGATCTAAAGCCGAGCAGCATCAACCCAGAATGTAAAAATTCCTTAGTCTACTGGTCCCTGTGAGCATTGAGGGGGTCATGATCAAGATTATTACAACTAACATGCAGTAAAACCACCTTCATAATAAAATCACTGGAACAACCATCTAAGAGGCGACAATGAGAACGACTCCTAGAACCTTGTGTTTCTACCAGAGAAGGATCACATCCAAAGACATTCATTCAGCTAGTTTTCTGCAAGTCTGCAAAGATACCTGCAGGTGGATAGAAAGAAACAATGGCCAACTGACTCTGGATATGATGGAACAGTATACCACCAGACCTTGTACCATTTACCTCCTGAAATTTTAACCAGTGGTTCAGCCACAGGAGGATATGTTTGGCTGGTAGTTCAGGAGTTGCCTGACCTTGATCCCTTGAAGTGAAAGATGCCCAATTGTCTCCCACTAAAAATATCTTTTCCTTCCTACTATTTTCTCTTAAACCACAACTGCAAGGCCATTCCAATTTTCATCCCCATTCATTTTTCTTCAGCCACTTGATTCTATCAGATTCAGAAAGGAATCAAATAAATACATACATACACGCAAATTTATTTACCACCATGGTAGAATTGGGCCATTTTCCCTATCAATTTCCTAGCCTAGAAATTGCCTTTTAAATAGAAAATGATGATTTTGAGGGTCCAGTTATTACCTTGAAACCTCCCATTTTGATATATCTGATGCTGTTCTCTTATATAAATAACAGTTATTACTGCAAAGCGATTTTTTCTTCCTGCACTTCCAAAGTGTTCCAGCAGGAGATGGCGAGAAAATGGATTCCATTAATATCCCACTTAGGGCTGCTGCTTTTTCCTCTGCTAACTCTCACCATAAATCTCTTATGTATCTTCAAACAAAGGCTACCCTGTCTGCCACAGCATTGTTGGTAACCTGTCTCCTTCTTCCCTGACTCTACCCCAAATCAGAAATATGGCACTGAAGCTCTTCCCTGCTTGGAGCCTATTTGAATATTTTGAATTGCCCAGAAAAAAAAGATAATGGAGAATGTGGCAGGAGCAGCTCAGTACTCACACCCAATGGGCAGGGGTCCTCCTGGCTTCATGGATGTCTTCTCCTGCCACTCCCTCCCTCCTAAGGACCCAGCCAGAGCTACAGACAACCCTCAGCTCCTTCTCGTGGCAGGGTGGCAGCGGCAGCCGTGTTGTAGTGAGTGCTTCCCTGTCAACCCCACTCCCCCTGGAAATCCTGTAGGTTGTTGTTATTAGGAAGTATTTATAAAACACTCTGTCACTGCAGAGTGCTTTACAGTCATTTCACAGGAGCGAGTGGGATCTGCTGAGCACTGCATTTGATGTTAGTAATAATAATAGCTTGCACTCCTAAAGAGTTTGACAGCTTAAAGAACATTTTACATACATTATCTCATCTGATTCTCACAGCAGGTGAAGAGGCTCCGAGGGACTGTGACTTACATAAGGTCACACAGCTAGCAAGGAAATGGGGTGAGGGGGACTCCCAAACCCAGGTCCTCTGACCAGCTTTTTCTGTTACTACATGGCCACTTCTAAGGCCTTCTGGCTGAACCCCTGAAGGTTCCCATGCTTTCTTGGCTGCAAAGTGTAGTGGAAAGAGAAATAGAATGTGGGTTGCTGGATGGTATAGTGAATAGGGTTCTGAGTCTGGATTCAGAAGAACTAATTTCAAATCTGACCTTAGCAGGCACCTATTCCCCAGGGTTATTGTGAGGATCAAATGAGATAATATTTATAAAGTATTTTACAAACCTTAAAGTACTCTATAAATACGACCCATTATTATTTATTATAGTCAGAAGACCTATGTTCTAGTCCCTGACCTGCTTCTAGTTACTCTTATGATTCTTAGCAAGTCATTGGATCTTTATGGACTTTAATTTTCTGCTCTGGAAAATAAGAGACTTGGAGTAAAAAATTGTAATTTCTCTTCTAATGCTGAGACCCAAGGATTGCATGGATTTTCTACTTCCTTGCCACACAATTTCTAAGTTGTCCTCTATATACTGTAATACCATTTCTACTTTTCAAAGTACTTTTACTGACTTTATGAATCCGATTCCATCTCACAACAATCCAGTGGGGTGGTTTGACAGGTATTAGTACTCCTTTCATATGTAGAGAGAAACTGAGGAATAAAATTGTTGAATCATTTACTTGAGGTCACAGATCAAAAACTGGAACCCAAGGGTCCTTCTAAGATCAGTGTTCTAAGAGATTACACAGTTTCCCATGTATGTATGAACATGGTTCTGCAATGCCATAGAAATCTTTTTTAATCTGACTAGATTAAAAATCTTCTCTTACATCACCAGTGACAAGAAACATGTATATATCTCATTCTAGTAGCTATGTGACAAAAGTTACTATCTAAGTTTAAATAAGATCTCTCTCCTGACCTCATGAAACTTACTGTTTAGTTAAGTCTCACTAGATTCTACTTTAGGCTTAGAAACCCCTGGAAGATTACATCAGACATCATATATCTTGAAAGTACATACACACACACACACACACACACACACACACACACACACACACTCATCCCTCCCCTACAGTCCTATCCTCCAGTTGGATGACTCCTTCCAAAATCCTCCAATTAAAGAGGCCATTTCTACATTTCCCAAAAGCAAGTATCAATTCTACTTCACTGTATGAAGTTATGAATGCTGCTATCTTTCAATGGGGGAAATACTATTATGACAATAATAATACCATCTATTTTAAGAGTTCTACAGAATACTTGCTTGAAAGAAAGGGAAGGAAAAGTGTCCCGAAGTCTATTATATATGTGGGGAGATTGAGGCACAAACAAGGAAAGTGTTTTGCACTGTTTGTTCATTCAATATTTATTTAATGCCCACTGTGCGTTCGGGGCTAAAGGACATCCAAAGATTGAGTTTGATAGGCTTCTGCTCTGGAAAACCTTACAACCTAATTCAGGGATGAAAGACAAATACAGATAACTAAATAAATATTACATGGTTTGCATACCAGAGAGATGCTAAGCAAAAGGCTATGAAAGGCTTAAAGGAAAAGCTGAGCCTTTAATCTCCTTCTCACAGTTCCACTCAGCCAGGTGAAGCCAGGAAGCTTGAGAGGAGCTCCTCAGGGCACTGCTCCCCTATCAGGCAGTTTCCAGAAGGTTTGACCATCCCCAACCTCTTTCTAGATAGCGATAGGGGCAATGATGTTGAGAGAGCTCTATCCTCCAAGTCAGAACTCCCTCTGGCTCCTCCATTGCCAAATCCACAGTGTAGGGTTTAGCCGTGTGGTTTGGAGCAAGCGTGGCCCCTTGGAGTGCCTTGACTGGAAATGGAGGCAGCTGAATCCTTGCCTCCTTCTTCTGCAAGAAGAATCAGCCAAAGTGATGTATGTGAGAACTTAGGTCAACTTCAAGTTCATTGCTGAACTGGGACCCCTCCCTTCCCAGGATTGATTGCCCTGATTTAGAATTATCTGTGGAGATCAGATTGTGGCTAAATTCTTGTGATCTGGAGCTGTCCTGATAGGCTAAAATATAGAGGCCAGTAACTGATGTCTAACTGTCCAATTCTGTGGGAGAACTGTCACGGAGCAATGACTGATCCTGGTCCCTGCTCCTGTTCCTAGGTGCTGCTGCTAAGGCTGGGGCTCAGCTCTGCCTGCTGGGCAGGACTGATGGCTGGCAGCAAAGGAGTCATTCCATGACCAGCTTGGGTTTAAGATAAAAGCCCAGACAGTTGTGTCTTCCCTAATGAAGTGAGTACATGAGAATAAGCAGGCTACCCCCAAATTCAAAGTACAGAAGCAAGCTTTTGGTGCACCACACTCCAGAATTCTTTCCTCACATTGCTTAGTAAAATACCTGGGAAACAGTAAGAGCTTATTAAGGGCTTCATGACCATTTTATCCCTCTTTCCTTGGGTTAAGGTGATACATCCTGATAGTAAGGCAGAGAACTCCTACTCTACCAGTGTTTGGCAACCGGATGAGACTGGAAAATTTTTTGTTAATTTTCTAGCTATACAGATGTTTGGTGCCAAAATAGACTAAACATCTGAATGGCTGCTGGCATCCTTTGGTTTCTATGCAACATAGGCCCTAGACGGGTAAAAGTGAACCCTTCCCAAAAGTATCCCTTAGGAAGAAAAGAAAAGATCCTTCTTTCAGTTTGCTCTTCTTAACCTGCAATATGAACATTATATGCCTGTATTGTGTCTCCTTGTTCTACTTTGGCCTTTGCAGCCCCTAGCCATTCATTCACATGCCCCTCATGGTCCCCAGACACTCCATGGTTGGAATGAGTGTCTGTACTTTTGCAGGGTGGGATGGCAGGGGGGACCCAAAAAGGGAATGTGTATCTTGTTATGGGACAGCAGATTCCCTCCTGTGATTCGTTAGAAAACTTGAACTTGGAGAACTCTGAAGAGACATGACAGGGCTGTCAAAGAGTGATTAATCATAATTTATTATGATAAAACACATAGATTTAGACATAGATAAAAAGACTTGGAAGAGACTTTTGAGATTATCCGGTCTAGCTTCCTCATTTTATGAGAGAGGGAAAAAAACACCAACCCTTTCATTTTATAGAAAAACTGAGAGTCAGAAAAACTCAGGGACCATTCAAGGTCACACAGCTACTATTAAGTAAAGCTGGGCCTGGAATTCGGGTCTTAAAGAGTCCCACTCCTGTGATTTCTTTCCCCTGACTACCTTGGAGCTAATCACACTGCAGCTGAGGTCACAGGAGATTCAACGACCATGTGGACTTTATATAGCTTCACTCAGTCCATTGCCATAATCTATACTTCTAATGGAGGGTTACAGTCTTACAAATATATTTCATTTAAAGGGGAGAGTGATTGAGAAAGTGCAAATAAAATCAAGCAAATTCATCTCCAACACTTAAAAGGTTATTTAAAGTTCATGCCTTCCTTTGCCTCAGGAGTCCCAATTACTTTCGTATACATGGGCCAGCAAACATATACCTATACTTAGATCCGAATCAAGGAATAAGTGGTCTCTTGTACAAACTGATGCAGAATGAAGTGAGCGGAATCAGAAAAGCAAAATACCCAATGACTATAATAGTGTAAGTGGAAAACAACACTAAAAGGTGGCCCAAATTCAGATAAATGGTAATGACCAATCTTAGTTCTGGAGAAATTTAAAGGAACATATTTCCCTCTTTTTGCTAGAAAGGTAGGAAACCATGGGAATGAAATGTTGCTCATGCTGTCAGACCCAGTTGCTTTTTCTTTATTACAGAGGAGAGTTCAGTGGGAGAGCAACGTGGATCAGAAAATGACTGGTATAAAAAAGGGGACATTAAAACTTTTTTAATGGTCTACATATTTCTGCAAAAAGTCTGCATAAAGACACAGCCATACTGATTAATTTTCAATTCCTAGAACATCTCCTAATAAATGCAACAAACATTCATTAAACACCTACTATATGTAAGGCACTTGTATGACAGGGATGCTAAGACAAAGATGAAATAGAAGCTGCCTTTGGGAGTTTAGATGCTGCAAGGGGATATAAAATGGCCCTCAAAAAGGATAAATGAATGAGAAGGAGGACAACCTATCAATGGGACAGTCAGGGAAGGCTTCATGGAGAAGATGGCACCTGAGTTGAACTTTTAAGGAAGACCAGGATTTTGAGGGGCTAACATGAAGAGTGTGTACATTCCAGGTGCAGGGGATGGTTGAGGCAATTACTAAGAGAGGTGAAAGAAGAATATGAAGTTTAGGGAGCGACCAACAGCCAGTGGTTCTGTTTATATGGTGTCTAGAGTACTTGAAGGGAAGTAACATAAGATAAGGTTACAAAAAAAATACAGAGGGTTATAGAGGGTCTTAAATGCCAGGCTGAAGAACTGGTTTATTCTAAAGGAATCCCTAAAGATGTTCAAATGGGGGAGATGATCAGATCTGGGCATGGGAATGAACTCAGCAGCTGGTTAGGGGGCAGGATGAAGATGGAACAGACTGGAGGTTGTGAGAGAGAAATTGATACCAGCCTGAGCTAGGACCATGTGCCCATATGAGTGGAAGAAGGGGAATGGATCCAGGAGAAATTGATGCTTAAATCATCACCTTTTAGTCTTTATCTGACATCATATCCTGTATCCAATCTATTGCCAATTTATATCAATTCTACCTTCACAAGTTCCTCCCGCCCCCAACAACCACCCTTCCTTTACTCGTACAGTTACTGCTCTAATTCAGGCTTAGAAAAGTGCATTGTATCTTACGTGGACTAATGTGATAGCTTCCTAACTGGTCCCTTTATCTCTCTCCTTTAATCTATTCTTCATACAGCTACCAAATCAGTCTTCCCAAAATGCAAGATGATCTTCTTATTCTTCTGCTCAAAAACTTTCAGTGGCTCCCTATTACTTTGAGGATAAAAATGCAAGTTTCTTAGCCTTGTCTTCATGCCATCTGCACCCTGACTCCTATGTATCTTTGCCATCCTATCAATTAGTCCAAACTGCAGTTTCTTTGGTGTAAAGAACTTTCAGCTTCCCTGGAAGGAATCTCCCTCTACCAACAGAGATTGTCTAGTTTCATAACTGCCTGAGGTCACTGACAAATTATGAATTGCCCAGCTTCCACAGCTAGTATGTGTCAAAGAAAAGACCCCTCCTCAAGACTGATCTCCATCCATTGTGACTACTAACTTGTTTACTGTTAATCAACCATCACTAAACTTTAGAAGTAAAAAGTGGCACATAGGATCAGTTGGGGAGCAGTTGAATAAGTTATGGTATAAGAGTGTCATGGAATATTATTGTTCTATAAGAAATGATCATCAGCAGGATGATTTCAGAGATGCTTGGGAAAACTTATGAGCTGATGCTAAGTGAAGCAAGCAGAATCAGGAGATCATTATACATAGTAAGAACAAGATTTTGTGATGATTAACTGATGGGCTTGGCTCTTCTTAACAATGCAATGATTCAAGGCAATTCCAATAAATTTGGAATGGAAAATGCCATCCGCATCAAGAGAGAGAACTATGGAGAGTGAATGTGGATTGAAGCATTATAATTTCACATTTTTGTTTGTTTTCTTTCTTGTGTTTTTTCCCCTTTGCTCTGATTTTTCTTGTACAACATGACAAATATGGAAATATATTTAAAAGAATTACATATATGCAACGTATATCAGATTATTTGCTGACTTAGGGAGGTAAAAGAGGAAGAGAAAAAAAAGGAATACAAAGTTTTACAAAAATGGATGTTGAAAACTGTCTTTACATATATTTAGAAAAAATATGTAATTGAAAGTTTAAAAATTGGCACATATTATCAGTCCTTATTGAGGGAATGTACTTTATAAGAGCTTTTTTTAGTGGATTTATGTCATAATGGAACAAACTGTACCAATAAAAAAGAAAACTTTATTATTCTTCAGCATCTATTTCAAATATTACCTCCAGGAAATCTTGTTGGAAACTTCCAGTGAAAGGTGATCCCTTTCCTGTTTTATGCTATCAAAGCCCTTTGAATTTCTTATGGATATAAAAGTACTACATACAAAAATGAGAGATATATACAAATACAAATTTTCAAATATACACACAGCCTAATAACCATTTAAAGAGGCAGCTATTTGGTGTGTGAAGGTATTGAAGTTGTATTTAAGGAGACCCGAGTTCAAATGCTACCTTAGACATTTACTAGCAATGTCACCCTGAGCAAGTTATTCAACCTATTTCCTCATCTATAAACCACTGATACAAATGCTTACTTTATAGAGTAATGTAAAGATTAAATAAGATCATAAATGTAGAACATTTTACAAACATTCAAATTCAACATAAATAGCTTATATAATAGCTGTTGATAAAACAGCTTGGAAGTTAGAAGGTACAGTAGACAGATAGCTCTGGAAACAAGAATTCAAATCCGACTTCAGACTTTTATTAGCTATATGACCCTGGACAAGTCTGCCTCATTTTCCTCCATATAAAATAGAAATGATAATAGCACTTACCTTCCAGGGTTGTTGTGAGAATTAAGTGACTTAATATTCATAAAGAGCTCTGAAAACCTTAAAGTGCCAAATAAATGTGATCTATGATGATGACTATGTTGAGAGAGTTGAGAAGAAAAGGATTTTCCCTCTCTGGGTCTTGATTTTTTCAATTATAAAATTAGAGGGTTGAATTAGACCTCTGAATTCAACTTTTGATCTATGATCCTATCTAAGATCTCTTAAAACTCCAACATTGTATGATTCTCTGATTCTAAAAGCAGATTTGATGCTCAGCACATAGTAGCTGACCACAAAGTTCATGATGAATTGAGTTGAATTGAATTCCCCACCCTGGGGATTCTAGAGCTACAGAAATGGGGCCCTCTGTTTTCTCAGAAGCTGTTACATTGGGTAATATCACTTTCTTACTAAGACAGTTCTCTTCATTGGGCAGAGTTCCATGGGGGTCCCAAAGGACCCAGGCTGGATGAGGGGCATGGACTGGTTTTGAGGGGATTGTCTTCCTAGCTGAAAAAGCATGGAGCCTGTAGTTATTAAGTATTTCTCAGTTGACGGACGGAGGAGGATGAGGAGGAGGGAGTGGAGGGGCACAGAGGGGATGATGAATTGCTGATATAATTTGCTATCTTCTCCCCAGCTCCTGCCGTTCTGACAGCCACGTGGATTTAATCGAAGTCCTTGGACAAACCGCCTAAGATGGGATGTGGAGTTTAAATTAGATAGAACCCAAAAGACTGTCAGCTGAGGGAAGCCGATAATACTGAACGGGAGTCAAGCATTCACATAGCGGGTCTGCAGAGAGAACGAGCTTCTGTATTTGATGAAGGACACAGGAAGTTGAAGAAGCCTGGGCCCCTGGAATTTTCCTGGATGTATGCCCTTTACCTCTTCAAGTAGGAATCCTCCAACTCCCCAAAGTGCTTACCATTCTGTAATTCAAGTCTGCTTCCTTCATCTATATCAGGGTTCAGTTATCTCTTGTCATTCTTGATCATAACCAGAGAATCAATAAACATTTATTAAATGCTTGCTGTGTACCATGCACTGTGCTGAGGTGAGTATACAAAGAAAGGCAGAAGACAGTCCTGTGTCTCAACAAGCTCACAGTCTAATGAGGGAGACAGCATTTACAAAACAATTTACAAATAAACTATATGCAGGATAAATTGGAAATATAAATAGAGAAAAGGCACTAGAAATAAGAGGAATTGAGAAAGACTTCTTGTAGAAAGCAGAATTTTAGCTTGAAAAAAGATAGGGAAACCAGAAGGTAGGAATGAAGATGAAGATTATTTCAGGCACGGATATCAGCCAATGAAAATGCCTGAAGTAGGGAGATGAAACATTTTGTTTAGGAACCGGAACAGAAATGAGTATCATTTGGTGGAAAATGCTTGAGTAGGGCAAGGGTTATATGTATAAGGAGATGGCAAAGAGAAGGAGGGATCAGGTTATAAATTGCTTTGAATGCCCAAAACAAGATTTTATATTTGATTCTGGAGTTGATAAGGGATGACTAAAATTTACAGAATTGGGACCTGTGCTTTAGGAAGATCATTTTGCTAGTTGAGTGAAGGATGGATTAGAGTAGGGAGAAACTTGTGATAGGGAGCCAACTAGCATGTTGTTTTGATAGCTGAAGCATGAGGCAATAAGAGCCTGTACTAGGGTTTTGGCAGTGTTTGAGAAGAGAAGGGGACATATGTGAAAGTTGTGATGAAGGAAAAATCAACAGGTCTTAGCAACATATTGGATATGTAGGGGGTGGGGTAAGAGAGGATGAGATCTAGGCTGCAAGCCTGGGTGACTGAGAGGATGGCCTCAGTAGCAGCAGGAAAGTTCAGAAGAAGGGAGGAGTTGGGATTTAAAGATAATGAATTTGGCTTTAGGCATATTGAGTTTAAGATGTCTAGTTCAAGGTGTTTGATAAGCTATTGAAGATGTGAGGCTAGAAGTCAGCAGAGAGGTTAAGGCTGCATAAGTAGATTTGAGAATCATGAGAACAGAGATGATAAATGAATCCAGAGAAGCTGATGAAATCACCAAGTACAGATTATCACACGGAAGCAAAAGAAAAGAGACCTTGGGACAGAGCCTTGTAGGACATCTACAAGGTTAAGGTTTAACCTTGACAAAGATCCAACAAAGAAAAGTGAGAATGAGTGGAAAGGTAGGAGAGGAAGCAGAAGAGTAGAAAATATGAAGAAAAAAGATCATTACATTTTGCAATTAAAGTAACTCTGGAGAGAGCAGTTTTGTTTGAATGCTGATATTAGAAGTCAGACTGGAAAGAGTTAAGAGAAAAGGGAAAAGAAATAGAAGTATCTGCTGTAGATAGCTTTCTTTAGTTTAGACACAAAAGGGAAGACAGCTATGGATTAACAGTTTATACAAATGAACTAATCCAAGTGAGAGTTTTTTGAGAATGGGGAGACATAAGTGTGTTTGTAGGCAGGAGGGAAGCAACCAGTAAACAAGGAGAGATAAGTGAGATAGTGGGGATCACAGATGGCAATCTGCTAGATGGGATGGAATGGGATCACTCAAGGAGTTGACCTCAATAAAATCACTAGAAAAAGGATCATTGATGCTATTTGATGCCTCCCCCTCCTAGGCTCAAAGTCTGAGAGGTTTGTTCCCTATCACAGATATATAATAAATAAAGGAAATTACAACAGAAGATTGAAGTGGGGGATGATGACTTGCTCCATCTACCTTATGTTGTTGGGGTTTTTAGTTGTTTTTGGCTGTTTTTCTCTCTTCTCTCCCTCTGTCTCTGTCTCTATCTCTTGTCTCTTTTCTCTGTTTCTCTTCTCTCTGTCTTTGTCTCTCTCTCTCTTCTCTATTTCTCTTTTTCCCTCCCTCTCTCCTTGTTCTTTCTTTGCCCCTCTCTTTCTCTCTCCCTCCCCCAGCCTTTTCCTCACTGCCCCCCTCTCTTTATGCATAAGGGACCAAAGGATCTTGGGGAATTAGAAAAAGAAACCAATCATGAAGCCTCCTATGCAGAAAAGCCTTAAGTGATTTATTTTTAAAAAATTATTAAAATGATTCTAAGGGGCACAGTTCCCCATAAGGGACTATATAGGAGTTATAAGGAATGTGAAACTCTAAGTCAGATAGTTTTCTAGGACAATGGACTATAATTTAGTTCTAGACACAGATGGTTTAAGGATGAATTGAATAACTTTAAGTTTTTTCTTAGCTCCCTGGCTGTTCTGTATTCCAAAAAACCTAAGCCTCTGGAGGTAAAGATTGTCCTGGAGAGAAAAATAAAAATCATTTGCAGATAAGACTCTGAGTGCATGATGGTCCTACCTCCTTTACTAAAAGGATTGAAGGTTCAGTTTCTGTTTCCAAGCTGAAGAGTGGAGATAGCCAATAGATCTTCTGGGAAAGACTTAATATTTCAGCTGAGAACTTCAGCTGGAACTGGAAACAAAAGTACATTCCATAACCTCAAGATCAGCAAGGTAGTAAACACAAGACTGGAAAACTCCATATAACAGACTTCCCAAGGAAGACAGCACATGATTAGATCAGGGCCAGGACTAAATCTCCTTCCATGTGCATTTCCTAATTGTGTAAACTTTCCCATTAATGGGATGTATATTTATAGGAATAGTGTGCTCCGGCTTATGAGGGAAATGTTTTACTATTGCTTTCTTACTATGCTTTTTTGTTGTTGTTTTGTTTTGTTAAAGGGTCTTGCTTTATTTGAACTATATTGTCTGGCTAAGGAGCAAAAATAAACACTGATTGGGGCTTGTGAACTATATAACTTCTTGAATGGATATGAACTTGGAGAATGCCTTTAACCTTAGGCAATTTTAATGTAGGCCTTATTAGCCCCAAATTCCTTATAACATCTGCCTATGCTAATTTTCACAAATCCTAAGGAGGTCAAGCCATTATCCAAAGAATAAGACTGCAACTTTTACCTCCTTCAATGGGAAAGTACAAACTGGGCAGTTTAATTACTTAATAATAATAACATCACTAACAAAATGAATGTTTACGTTGCCTTTTAAGGTCTGGAAAGTACTTTTTCACATGCAAAAACAATAACAACAACAAAACGAATATAGAATAAAAGTATAAAGGTGGAAGATAGTGCGTCCTATAAAATCAAATACAAATAAGCCAGTTTGTAATATAGATTAAATGAATGGGAGAAATGTACAATAACCTTAGAAAGTTATGTGGGAACTAGATTCTTTAGAGCTTCAAATTACAAAAAAAAAAAACTTATGTTTTGTCTTAATAGAAATATAGAATCATTGAAGATTCTTAAGTAGTTATTGGTACTAGGCATTCTAGGGGGAAAAAAAAAAGTACTTTCCTAGTATGTTAGGGAACTAAGAAAGGAGGAGAAAGAGTTTCAAGTTTCTACCTCTCAATAATTAATCTTTCTCTAGGATATTATTTGGTTATCAACCAATCAAGGAGCTGGATTATAGGATCTCAAGATTCTATATTCCATGAGGTCAATTCATCCTTATAACAATCCTATAAGAGAAGCCATTCAAAGCATTATTGTTCCCTTTTTACAGATGAAGAAACTGAGGCCCAAATTCACTTAGGTAAATACCAACAAACCTAGGACTTAAACAACAATTATGTAAATGAAAAAACAATAAGAGTTTTTTTTAACCTAGATTTAATTGTAATGATCAATTTTGATCCCAGAAAACTGATATTGAATAGGTACAAAAGCACTGAGGCAAGGGACTGATTGTAGGGGAAGAACATTGCATATGATACTCATAGTTTTACTTAACTTTCTTCCTTCCAATGAGAAAAGGACAGGGTGCAAAAAAAAAAAAAAAAAGACAAAATATTTTGTGTAACCTAATATGGAGTAAAAGGATCTGAATTCAAATCCCAACTTATTTACCTAAATGTATAACCACAGGGACAACTAGATGGCACAGTGAATAGAGCTCTAGGCCTGGAGTCCGGAAACCCTTAGTTAAAACCTGACCTCTTGTCACTTCCTGTGTGATCCTGGGCAAGCTACTTAACTTTTGCTTGCCTCAGTTTCCTTCTCAGGCAAATTAGGATAACAGTAAAATCTACCTCCCAGGGTTGTTAAATGAGATCAAAAATATAAAAGCACTTAGCACAGTGCCTGCCACATAGTAGGCACTATATAAATTTTAGTAGTCATTATTATTAGCAAGTCACTTCATCTCTCAGGACTTTGGTTTCCTCATCTATAAAAGGAAGGTAAGGTCCTTTCTAGCTCTAACACTTGTGTTGACCATCACTGACATCCCAGGACCTTCTGGCTTCATGTCCTCGACTCTGCACTGAAATCATCAGGGCCAAATAAAAAACAGTGTTGGGCTAAAGTTGAGAGATTCACGCTCTCATCCTGATCCTAGCCAGTTGGCAAGCCATTTCCATTATCTGGGCCTCAGTTTCCCCTTCTGTACATCAGGATCTATGGCATCTTTACTGACTCTGTCGCCAGAGTGAATTATAAAGTACTGTGGAGGAAAGGTACTAAAGACATTACAGGAGAAATCATCCTCCCATTACCATCTCCTGAAGCATTTGCAGCTCTGGAACTAGAGGCTGTCGTGGAGACGAGTGACTCGCTGTACCTGTTCCCACAACAATCAAGGACCAAGCAGATCCAGCATGGCCTGTGCTGTGTTGGATACAGACCAGATGGACATTGGAGACCCTGCTATGGCTGCCCTTCTCCTTGTCACAATTTGTGAGGGCCTAGTTTCACATTTCCCTGGCAGGATGCCTGCACCATATGGCCTGGGCAAGGTTCACTGTCTGCCTCCCACCGAAGCAGTAAACAGGCTTCCTCCAGCCTGCTCTGCTTTCCTGGACGCTGATCCCTGTTCTTTTTGTTCCTTGGATATGCTACAACACAATGTGCCTATTTCTCAGGGTAGCTCCGATGGACCCCTCGGCCAAGGAGACGAGACTCAGCAAGGAATGGGTGTGAGTGGAGATAGGAGGAGGTGGGAATGGGAGGGCAAGGGCAGAAGCAGAGGCAAGAGACAGAAAAAAGCAGAGACAGAAATAGAGACTTAATGAGAGGCAGAGACAGAGACATGGAGACAGAGGGCAAGACACAGACCAAGAGAAAAAGAGAGAGACAGAGGCAGAGAAGACAGAGGGCAGGGTCCGAGCAGAGACCTGGGGCTTGATGCATATTAAAGAAATGACCCCTTTGTCTGACTCAAATTTTTTATTTGCTGACATGCTAACAAGCTTTTAATCTCTGTTTTCTATGTTCTCTTCTAGGGGCTAAGAAAGGGAAGATGGAGTCATTCTATAAATAAGCAAAGTGGGATGTACTATGGTGTTTTTCCTAAAGTCACACACTCCTGCAGACCCAAAGATGGCTTCAGAAAAATAGTGGTGACAGTCATTGAAATTGCATGTAATGAAGTAGAGGACCATTCTCCATCCTCCTCTAAGAAGTGTAAGAACAAAGAGACAGGAAGGATGGCTCCTGGGACTGAAATTAGTTTTCCATATGATGAGATCAAAAAATATTCAGACCAAGTAAAAGCTGGAGATTTGGGAGTTATGTTCCCCTAGAGATCAATCTATAGAAAGGGGAATTTCATGTATCCTCATTTAGGGGAAGGAAAAAGATAGGTTAAGTTTAATCCCTCCCATAAAGCAAGGACATCTCATGAGAACTTGGGGAAGAAATGAGAGTCAGGACTTTTATTCATCCCCAATTCTCCCTATCTTCTTACTTTTCCCTTTCACTTCAGCAAGTACTTATGGAAGACCCACTTGGCCCATGCACATGACCTGTGCTTCCTGGGCTCCTAGAAGAGTACTCTCCTCTCTATACTATATTTCCAAGCCTAACCCTTTCTCCCTTTGCTTTTGTAGAATGTAGAATGTAAGCTTTTGAGGCAAGGAACCTTTCAGTTTCACTCTTACAATCTTCAGTGTTTAAAACTTCTAGGTAGTAAATATACTAAATTTTTGTCCAGATAATTGTTGTTTGCCCCAAAAATGCAGAACAAGAAATCCATAGAATAATTCTATTTTATTATCATTGAAGGAGAGAGCTTAACACAAGGAGCAGACATTGTTACAATTTCAAGAAGTTTAGTATTTGTTCTCAGGGTTTCAGTGTTTTAGTTTTAATTCCTGGATTGTTGGGAAGTTCCCATGTTACTGACCCCACAAACTCCTTGAAATTCTCCTTCCCTGACATATAAAAAGAGATTTTTTTTATTCCATGAAATCCTAGAATTTCAACATTGGAGGAAAATCACCTGGTCCAAACTATATCTGAGTAGGAATTTCCTCTATACCAACAAATGATATGCTTCTCTAACTTTTCACTAACTTTTAAGAAAATTCATTCGACTTCTGCAAAGTTCTAATAATTAGGAAATTTCTTTCCCTCATCATTCCCTACCCCCACATCTTTCCAGTCAAAATCTGCCTCTGCAATTTTATCTATTGTTTCTTATTCTATCCTCTGGGACTAAGAGGAACAAATCTTATATGAGACAGCAAATATATTGGAGTGGTTTGCCATTTTCTGCTCCAGCTCATTTTATAGTTGCCCTGATTCCAAGTCCTGCACTCTGTCCATTGCATCATCTAGCTGTCCCAGGATAGTGCTTCCCTCTAGAGAAATAGGGAAATCTAGAAGAGGAATAAGTAGATGGAGAAAGATGTTTTATTCTGAACAGACTGAATTTGCTTTGCCTGTGGAACATACTATTGAAAATGTCCAAAAGGCAGTTAGTGATGAAGGCCTAGAGTTTAGGAAAGAAATTATTGAAAATATAAATCCAGGAATCATCTTTTTTTAATCTTATTTTAAAATTTTGTTTAATCATTCATTCATTTATTGTGTTTGTAAGTCTTTTTAATTCTTTTTGTTACTAAAACTTGTTATTTTCAAAATATATACATAGATAATGTTCAACATTCACCCATGCAAAATCTTGTATTCCAAATCCCCTCTCCTGGATGCCAAGTAATCAAATATATGTTAAACATGTGAATTCTTATTTGACAAAAACTGCTGGGAAAATTGGAAACTAGTATGGAAGAAACTAGGCATTGACCCACATCAAACACCATACAACAAGATAAGATCAAAATGGGTTCATGATCTAGACATAAAGAATAAGATTATAAACAAATGAGAAGAACATAGGATAGTTTACCTCTCAAATCTGTGGAAGAGGAAAGAATTTGTGACCAAAGAAGAGCTAGAGGTCATTATTGATCACAAAATAGATAATTTTGATTATATTAAATTAAAAAGCTTTTGTACAAACAAACCCAATGCTGACAAGATTAGAAAGGAAACAACAAACTGGGAAAACAGTTTTACATCCAGGGATTCTAATAAAGGCCTCATTTCTAAAATTTGTAGAGAATTGACTCAAATTTATAAGAATTCAAGCTATTCACCAATTGATAAATGGTCAAAGGATATGGACAGACAATTTTCAGATGAAGAAATTGAAACTATTTGTAGTCACATGAAAAGGTGCTCCAAATCACTTGATCAAAAAAATGCAAATTAAGACAACTCTGAGATACCACTACACACCTCTCAGATTGGCTAAGATGACAGGAAAAGATAGTGACTATCTTTGGAAGAGATATGGGAAAAGTGGGACACTAATACATTGTTGGTGGAGTTGTGAATGGATCCAGGCATTCTGAATATCCTAAAACCAGAAGGCAAAATGGTAACTGAAAGATACTAATCATCTTCTGAAAGAGGTAAATCTTTTTTTAAGTTCCAGAATTATCAGATCAAGGAGAAAATCAGAATAACCTGCCAAAAAGAAACAATTCAAATATCAAGGAGCTACAGTCAGGATTACATAGGTTTTATAAACTTCAACATTAAAGCATTAGAGTGCTTGGAATATGATGTGCTGGAAGGCAAAGGAGGTTGGATTATGTATGGCCTGTGTAATGTCTGGGCTGGCTCTCTGGTGGGCCTCTCAATCAGCCTGAGGCCTTGGGCTTAGTGGGGAAGTGAAGTGAAGGAGGCAGGAGAGCAGCCACATGGCTGGTCAAAGATGGAGTCTGGAGTCTGGAATCTGAAGTCTTTTCTGTAGCTGAGATCGCCAGCCAAGAGAGCCCTCTCTTCCTGGGACCCCCTTAAATACCCCAGCAAGACTACATCATGGCACCACACTGGGCATGCACGGCTGTACAACATCACATCATCACATTACCCTAAATATAGCCAACTAGATTGACCACATCATTACATCAAGTATGTGCTTAGAGAACCACCCAGTAGGTACTTAACTACAAGCATCCTGCTGTCTTAGATTCAAGTACACTCTTTCAGAGCTCCAGCTGCTACAACCTGAACCACTTACCCAGCAAAACTGAAAAGAATCTTTCAGGGGAAAAGATGGCCATTTAATGAAATAGGGAATTTTAAAACTTTTCTGATGAAAAGACACAAACTGAACAGAAAATTAAATCTTTAAATACAAGACTCAAGAAAAGCCCCAAAAGATAAATAGGGGTATATTATTTAATAAAGTTAATTGTTTATAAACCTACACAGGAAGCTGATACTTACAACAGACACTTAACACTTCCTAGCTGTGTGACCTTGGGCAAATCACTTATCCCTAATTGCCTCAGCAAAAAAAAAGAAAAAAAGAAAGAAAAAGAAAGAAAAAGAAAAAAAATATTAAAAATTAATTAGAAATAGAACAAATTAAAAGTTCCTATCTGTATACCAAATTAGGAAGTCTGAAAATCAGCGGAGAAATTGATGGAATTAAAAATAAGAAAACTGGGGCAGCTAGATGGCACAGTGAATAGAACACCAGCCCTAAAGTCAGGAGGACCTGAGTTCAAATCTCACCTTAGACACTTAACACTTCCTAGTTGTGCGATCCTGATCACTTAATCTCAATTGCCTCATCAAAAAAGAAAGAAAGAAAACTTAGATCTGATTTTATGGGAAAAAACTAATAGAACAGATAAAATGTTGGTTAATTTGATTTGAAAAAAGAAAGAATACCAAATTACCAATATAAAAAATTAAAAGAGTAAATATATCACCAATAAAGAAGAAATTAAAGCAATAATTAGGAGCCATTTTGGCAAATTGTATGTCAATAAATCTGACAATCTAAATGAAATGGATTAATATTTACAGAAATATAAATTGTCCAGATTAATAAAAGAGAAAGCAATATATCTAAATAACTCCATTTTAGAAAAAGAAATTGAACAAGCCATCAATGAACTTCCTAAGAAAAAATCTCCAGGGTCAGATGAATTTACAAGTGAAATCTATCAAACATTTAAAGAACAATTAATTCCAAATGCTTTATAAACTATTTGGAAAAGTAGGCAATGGAGTCCTACCAAATTCTTTTTATAATACAAATACAATGCTGTTACCTAAACCAAGAAGAAGCAAAACAGAGAAAGAAAATTATAGACCAATTTCCTTAATGCATATTGATGAAAAAAATTTAAACAAAATACCAGCAAAGCAATTACAGCAATTTATCACAAAGATAATACACTATGATTTATACCACATGGGATTTATACCAGGAAAGTAGGGCTGGCTCAACATTTAATTGACCATATCAATAACAAAACTAACAGAAATCATATATATATGTGTGTGTGTGTGTGTGTGTGTGTGTGTGTGTGTGTGTGTGTGTGTATGAGTGCATATATATGTGTATATGTGTATGTATTTGCAGGAAGAGATTTTGACAACATACAGCACTCATTCCTATTAAAAACACTACAGAAAATAGTAATAAATAGAATTTTCCTTAAAATTTTAAGTAGCATCTATTTAAAATCATCTACAAGCTTTATATGTAAGCTAGAAACTATACAGTAAGATCAGAGATGAAACAAGGATGCCTATTGTCACCACTCTTATTTAATATTGTGCTAGAAATGTTAGCTTTTGCAATAAGAGACAAAAACAAAATTGAAGGCAATGAGGAAACAAAACTATCACTATTTGCCAATGATATGATGGCATATTTAGAGAATCTTAGAAAATCAATTCTAAAACTATTTGAAATAATTAACAACTTAGGCAAACTTGAAAAATATAAAATAAACTCACATAAAGTATCAACACATACATACACATACACACACACACACACACGCGGAGCCAACAAATTCCAACAGCAAGAAATAGAAAGAGAAATTCCATTTAAAATAACTGTGGATAATATAAAGTATTTGGAAGTTGACCTGCCAAAACAAAGCCAGAAACTAGATTGAACATAATTACAAAATACTAATCACACAAATAAAGTCAAATCTAAATAAAAATGGTAATTCAACCCAAATTAATTTACTTATTCAGTGCCATTCTAACTAACAAAAATATTTTTATAGATCTAGAAAAAATAATAACAAAATTCATCCAGAAGAATAAAAGGTCAAGAATATCAAGGGAATAAAAATAAATAAATAAATAAAATTTAAAAAACAAAAACAAAAACAAAAACAAAGGAAGGCAACCTAGCTGTACCAGATCTAAAACTATGTTATAATGCAACAGTTATCAAAACTATTTGATACTGGCTAAGAAAAAGAGTAGTAGATCAGTAGATTAAGTTAGGTATAGAAGACACAATAGTAAATGACTATAGTAAGCTACTGTTTGATAAATCCAAAGATTCCAGCTTTTGAGACAAAAACTCATTATTGGACAAAATCTGCTGGGAAAACTGGAAAAGAGTATGGCAGAAAGTAAGTATAATATCTCACACTGTATACAAAGTCAAAATAGGTACATGATTTAGACATAAAAGATGACACCATAAGCAAACTAGGAGAGCCAGGAATGGTTTTTCTTTCAGATCTCTGGAGAAAGGAAGAATTTATGATCAAACAAGGGATATAAAACATTAGGAAATGTAAAATGGATTATGTTGATTACATTAAATTTAAAAAGTTGTATACGAACACAACTAAGGCAACCAAGACTGAAAAGACAGCAGAAAACTGCAAAATAATTTTTACTGCCAGTGTTTCTAATAATGACCTCATTTCTAAAATATGTGAACTAAATCAAATTTATAAGAATATACATTATTCTTTGGCTGATAAATGGTCAAAGGACATGAACAAGCAGTTTTCAAGTAAAAAAAATTAAAACTGTCTATAGTCTTATGAAAAAATGTTCTAAATCACTATTGATTAGAGAAATACCAATCAAAACAACTCTAAGACAATACCTCATATCTATCAGATTGTCTAATATGACAGAAAAATAAAATGATAAATATTGGAGAAAATGTGGGAAAATTAGAACACTAATGCATTATTAGTAGAGTTGTGAACTGGATCCAATCATTCTAAAGAACAATTTGGAACCATGCCCAAATATTATAAAACTATGCATATTCTTTGATCCAACAATACTATTACTAGATCTGTATCATAAAAGAGGCAGCACCTAGTGTCAGTAGGAAGAAAGATGATCAAAAGATCACAAAAAAGGGGAAAAAACCCATATGTACAAAAATATTTATGGAAACTCTTTTTGTGGTAGCAAAGATTTGGATATTGAGGGGATGTCTGTAAATTGGGGAAAAGCTAAACAAGTTATGGTATATGAATATAATAGAATTCTCTTGTGCTATAAGAATAATGAGCAAGCAGATTTCAGAAAAATCTAGAAAGATTTGCTTGAATTTACATGAATGAATGAAATGCGCAGAACCAAGAGAACATTGTACATAGTAACAGGAACGTTACACAATGATCCACTATGATAGATTTTCCTCTTCTCTGCAATACAATGATCAAAGAAAATTCCAAGAGAATCATGATAGAAAATGTTATCTATACCCAGAAAAAGAACTATGGAGTCTGAATTCAGATGAGAGAATACAGTTTTTTTCTTTTTTTTTTTCTTTCTTATGCTTTTTTCTTTCTGTTCTGATTCTTTTTTCACAATATGACTAATGTTTACCATGATAGTATATTTATAACCTATATCAGATTTCTTGCTGTCTTAGGGAGAAGGCAGGGGAGGGAGGGAGAAAAATTTAGAGTGCAAAATCTCATAAAAATTTTCTTTACATGTAATTAGAAAAAATAAAATACTATTAAGAAAAAACAAAATACCATGGAGAGAGCAGGTTCATTCAAGGGCTGGTGTTGAAGCCAGATTTCAGAGGATTGAGAAGTGAGTAGGAGGAAAGTGGAGGCAAAGAGTATAAACAGACTTTCACAGGAGTTTAGCTGAGAAAGAAAAGAGAAATATGAGTTGGTAGTCCCTAATTTTAACTGTTACAGATAACTATATGTTACCTAGCCCTAGTCTGACCACTCCAGGATGCAGGGTGGGAGGTTAGTTAAGTATGACACCCTTCTCCATTTGTCCAGGATTTAGGTATAGTTTCAGTTACAGATGTGAATTTGGATGAATCTTTTCTCATTCCCCACTTTTCTGTATGGAAGCAAGCTTGATTCCAACACCCATTTATTCTACATTTTTTATGTCAAGTCTATCTACAAGCAGAACACTAAAGCAAAGTGGAGGTCGTGTGTGTGTATGTGTGTGTGTGTGTGTGCGTGTGTCTGGTGCATCTTTCCTCCCACTCTCTCGAGCTACATGTTGTCATCCTGAACCATATTGTAAGTGTAGGCTTCCTCTCATCATCCAGAGTGAACCTCCATAAGCACAATTTTGGTGATGATAAGAAGTCCTCATTGAAGGTCAGGATGCTCTGTGGACTCCTAGCATCCTTCCACTGCTAAGAGCTGGTGGGCAGATCACGGCACTCCTCCAAAGCCACCATTTAGTACAGGGGAAATTCCACCCTCTATTTAATACTAGGAAGACATCTGTCATTCCTATTACCTATCTCCCTTCCAAACTCTGCTTGAAGATTGAGGTTCCAGGGTGCAGAAGTCACAACAATCTCTGAAAAGAAGATACATCTATTTACAAGTTCCCCAGATGCTGGCTAAGGGGCGGAAGCAAAGGAACAGGGTTCACCAGAGAAGTCCAGAAGGTTGGCATCCTACCCTGATCCCCATCATCTTTCCTCGGACCCTCCTGATGCCTGCAACAGTGCTCCCCATGCTGTGGTATCAGTGTGGTCCTCTCTGAGTTCCATCTGCACTGAGGATTTGCGGGCTACAGCTCTGACTCTATCTATATAGTATTCTGTAATGGGCTGAGACTTGAGTTGATGCACTGAGGTCCCAAGCACATGAGGCTAAATAGTAATTGGACCATACTCTATTAATATATAAGCTTGGAGAAAGAATGGCCCCGCCCACTCTTTGTGCAAGTCCTGATGTGTTGTATAGGAAATGACGATTCTGATGGGTGGAGGCAGGGGAGTGAAAAAGGAAGGAGAAGAGAGCTCAGGTCCCACTTTCTCTGCTAGCTGGCTTCCTGTCGCAGCTGCCCATATTGCTATCGCAATCCTTCTTGCCCATATTGCTATCGCAATCTTTTTTCACCTCTTCACTTCAATAAAGACTGAAGATTTTTCCCTTAACCTGAGTTCCTGACTCCGGCTGATTTTAAATATGCGGTCATTACAGTATTCACCTAATCTACTAACCTAGTCACTGTCAAATAAGGAAATGAGTCTATTCTGTCTTAGCCTGCTCTTCATGAAGTCATGCAGGCTCTTTGTGACTCCAGTTCTTGCTTGGCCAGGAAAGACTATTTGAAATACAGGACAGCATTCTGACTCAGGTCATCTTCAAAACCTGGGCATCCAAGTCTTCTCTCTTAGAATCACAAGGGATCTAGTGTTGGAAAGAGCCCTTACGAATCATTTCGGTTGGCCCTCTCATTTTTACAAATGAAGGAACTGAATCTCAGTGAGATTAAGTAACTCATACTTACACATTTTAAATATTAAAGCCAAGATCGGAACCTAAATTTTTAATCCTCATTGCTACCTATCTCTCTGGAGTACAATATCGCCATTATTAATAGACTCAAAGATCAAGATCTGTAAGACATCTTAGATACCAATTAGTCTAATCCCCTCATTTGGCAGATGAGGAAGCTGAGGCTGAGGAAGAGCATTATGAGCCAAAAGTCACTGAAGGTTCTGGAATAGGGAGAGGAAAAGTATTTGGCAACTAGGTGGGGGAATAAATGTGTGTGTGTGTGTGTGTGTGTGTGTGTGTGTGTGTGTGTGTGTGTGTAGAAACAGAGATTAAGAAAAACAGAAAGACATGGGGGGAGAGAGAGAGAGATACAGAGAGAGACAGACAGACAGACATAGAAATAGACAGACACACATACAAGAGAGAAAAATATAAAGACAGAGACAGGGAGACACACAGAGAAAAAGACAGAGAGAAAGAAACAGAGACCAAAAGAGATAGACAGAGACACACATACAAAGACACAGAGAAATAGAGACAGAGACACACATACAAAGACACAGAGAAATAGAGACAGAGACACAAAGAGAGAGATAGGGAGAGAGACAGAGAAAAAGACAGACAGAAAGACAGAGATACACACAGGGACAGACAGAGACAGAGAGAGAGACACACAGAGACACAGAGACAGAGAGGAGGGAGGAGGAGAGAGAGAGAAAGAGAGGGCGGGAAGGAAGGAGAGAGGGAAGAAGAAGAGAGACAGAAAAAAGAGAGAAAGAAACAGAGACACAGAGAGGAAGGGAGGGAGAGAAAGAAGGAGGGAAAGAGAGGGAAAGAGAGAGAGAAGGAGGGAAGGAGAGACAGAGAGAGAGAGAACACAGTTATGAGTTTCACTAGGAATAGATCTAAACTATGATGATGAATGTTGGAGTGGAAAGAAGAGAATGAATGGAATAAAGTTGTGGAGGTACAATATATGGCAGGTGAAGCTATAAACCCAAATTGACTGGAAGAATGGTGGTTAGAGTAACACAAGAAGGGAGGGATTTGAAGTCGGGTCCTCCATCTCTAAAGCCAGTATTCTTTCTACTCTACTCACTACTAAAATTCTGCACTCTTAAAATGTACCTTCCTTGTCCTCATTTATAGTATAATGAAAACATAGCATGGTCTTTATGGTAGAGTTCTCATCACTCCCATGGAATAAAGGATATTTTATTATGGTTCTCTAAAGGGCCCTGCTAGCTCTGGACTCCCAGGATAGCTCCTGCACTTTAAAGAAGATTTACTGTCCACCAAAGTCCATTTCACATCCATATGTTCCCAGGAGAGGAAGGTCAGCTAGAGGCCGTGCCAAGCTGGCAAAAGGGGCAGAGGGAGAGTACAGATCACCTCTTCCCCCCCAGTCCTTCTCCTCCCCAACTCAATGGCCCCACAGAGGCCCTGGAAGTCCCTACTCTTTCAGCTATGTTGTTGTTGGACCTGCCATAAAGTGCAATTGCTGATGAGGGATGGTCTATATCTAAATAAAACAATGTTAGTTACAGCCTTCCTTAAACTTTGTTAAGGAGGACATAATTACCTAATAAATCTCATCTGGTCTCATTCAAATCCTCCAAAGGTTCCAGCACTCACTGTTCTCTACCCATCCTTTTGCAGAAAGAACAGAACTCTGGCTTGTATCTGGAAACTTTAAGGTTCTTTCTGTGCATGAGAATGAAAAAAAAATCTAGAGGAAGAGCCTTTTTGGTCCTTGTCCCAGGAAGAAAAATAAAGGTCACTTTTCTGTGAGGGTCAGACTCCTCTCTTTTTTAACCCAGTAAGCATATATGAAACACAAAGGGAGAGGCACTGTGAGAGGTGATGGGAAATGAAGAGAAAATTAAAACATCTCCAATTGTCTAGGGGTTTACAATCCACTGGGGGAAACAACATATACACAAATGTACAAAATTTGAAGATGTACAAAATTTATATAGAATAGTTTCTCAGTGAAGATGAGCAATAATAATTGGGAGAATCCAGATATGTCTAATGTAGAAAATGACACATCTTGAAGGGTAATGGGGGTTTCAAAGAGGTAGAGGTGAATAGGTAACCATTCCAGGCATAGGGGACAGTCTATATAAAAGTCTAGGAGTATGGGAGAGGGAATTTCACGTATGGGGATAACAAGTAAACTAGTTTGTCTGGAATGTAGTGCTTCCTTGCAGAGAAATGAGGAGCCCATGTCATTTTGTTACGTAGGGACTTCCTATCCTTACAACTATATATTGCCTTCCCCCATTAGAATATAAGCTTTTAAAAGCAGGTACTGTCTTAGCTAATTTTTATTTGTATCCCCAATGCTTGGGACATAGAAAGTACTTAATAAATTCATTTTCATTCATTAGTTCAAATGAAAACAAAAAAAGATATTTTATCCTAGAAATAATAGGGATCAACTGAAACTTCTTGAGGAGGACTGCTTTTTAAAATATCAATTTGTCAGCTAAGTGAAAGATATATTAGAAAGGGAAGAGATTAGAAGCATGTAGCTATGATATAAGTAGAGTAAATGAATGGACAAGAAAAAAAAATTTTTTTTTTGGAATTTTGGAAAGAGATGAATAAAAACATCATTAACTATTAACATCCAGTTTAAATAAGTTTATTGGTAATTATTGGGCCCTGAAGGAATGGCATATGATATAGATAGTTTGATTGGGAATAGAGAAATATTCCCCAAAGGAGTATAGATTATATTCTAACTGAAGTGAAAATAGAATCTAAATAAGTGGCATGTAGGAGGGAAAGATAGTATAAGCATAAAAGCAAAGGAGAGATGAGTGATGGAATACATACTTGGTCTGCAATCAAAGACCCACAGGTTCTACTATTTATTACTTGTGAATATGAATTTCACTAGATCTCCTCTCCCTTAGTTGATTCAACTGTAAAATGGAAGAATGGAGGGAGAGTGAGTAGGAGGTAGAAAGAATGTTTGAAGTGATCACTAAAGACCCTACCAGCTTTAGACAAAATGACCAAATCTTAACGACTCTGTCTAAGGTTGAGTTCCTAAATACATACTCAATCTTCCTGATATTCATAGACTTCTTTATGTCCAATCTCTATCAATAGCTACTCTGAAAAATAAAATGAGTCTAGAAAGAAAGGACTTTTAAAATATATTATAAAACCATACCACCAACACCAACCAAGTTATACAAGCAGTTGCATAATGTCGTGATAGGAACAAATCATTTTTTAATCTCCTTAATTACTATAAAACCTTTGAATTTTTTTTTAAGCATGAGCTGCTATCCATTGTTTGCTTAAGAAAAAACTATAAAAGGAAATCTGATCCCTTCTGTCATCTATCCCATTAATAGTGTGAGATAAAAATAAGATGGTCACTAAGATAGATTCAAAGAAGGGTAGAACTGGCTAGGACCCTTTTAATCCAAGGTACCCAGATTAAATTCCTGCCTCTGACTCTTCCTGATTTAGGGTTGCCAGTGATATTTTGAGTCATAAGGGTGGGGCAACTGAACCTGGAAAGTCTCAGTGAGCAGTCTAGACAGGTGGGTGAAGCATATGGTGAGTATGGCAGAAGCCATATGTAATATGTCATTATAGAAACAGTATACCAAAATTAAAAATTCTATGGAAATGCAGGGAATTCCTCTTATTATTATTGTCACTGAATGAATTACCTGAATTGCCCCTTGACTCTATTTCCATACCCCTTGCTCTCTCCTTTAAATTTTTTAAAATTTTACTTCTATCCCCATCACTTATTGGAACTGCATTCTTGAAAGTCAATGATGGCTTTCTAGTGACCAAAATTCAATAGTTTTTCCAAATCTCCTTAACTTATCTGCAGTAATAGTCCCTTCCCTTCTGGAAATACTCTAGCTTCATCATCAATAGTCAATGGTGAATCTTCTTCAATCAAGTAATCAATTGACCAACCAATGAATAAGCATTAATTAGGCACTCACTCTGTGCTAGATGCGGGGGGATATAAAAAACAATCTCTCATTTCAAATCACTTGCTAAATCATTTCAACCTTCATAGAAACAAAAGTGAAGCCATCCCTGTTCTCAGAGAACTCAATTCTAGGCAATTAGTCAATAAACACTTGTTAAGTCACTAATATATACCAAGCTCTGTGCTAACATATAAATAGGAAATAGGGATATAATAGGAAAAAAGATATATAGTTAAGGGGCAGAATATATAGAGTCCTGGGTCTATAGTCAGGAAAATTCATCTTCCTGAGTTCAAATGTGACCTCAGATATTACTAGTGTGACATTGGGCAGTTACTTAACACTATTTGCTCTGTTTCCTCATCTGTAAAATGAGCTAGAAAAGGAAATATCAGAATCTTTGACAAGAAAACCTCAAATAGCATCATGAAAAGTCAGATATGACTGAAACAACTGAGCAATAACAGGGTATGAGATACTGTGTTCAGTGCTAGAGAAGACAGGCAGTTTAGATGAAATGAAGTTCTTGCAAAGATACAAACTTCAGGAACTATAATAATTATTTCACATGATAAATACATAAGGAAAACCATAAACTAAGCACCCTGTGAGGGTCAGCAACAATGGAGGTCACCATCAATTGTAAAAGAAGGAGTTTATGAAAGGCTTTGTAAAGGAGGCAGCATTTGCAATGAGCATTCAATGTGAAATATAAAGGATGGATAGGAATTTAACAAGTAAAGAAAAGTGGGGAAATATTTTGGATATGGGGAATATTCCAGGGGTGTTTGAGAGACAGAATGTAATTTTATTTGACTGGAATATAGAATTCAAGGAAGAACGAACCAGATTGTGAAGGACCTAGTTTGCTGGGCTAAAAAGCCTGAATTTTATCAAGCAGTAAATGGGGAACAATTGAAAACTTTTGAACATAGACCTGACTTGCATACTTTCTTTATCACCAGCATTTACCTTTTCCAAGTATGTTATATAACTTTCTTTGGGGAGAGACAGTAATCTCCTTATTAGCTTCTTCTCAACTGACACCAGTATATTACTATATCCTTATCATTTTGCATTATTTTAAATCAATATTAACTGGTGATGCAGTGACCACAATTCATGAAATGCTAGCATCTGAATTAAAGTTGTGCATAATTCAGAGGGCAGCAGAGAGATGTATGGCATCCACAGCAGACTATATCACATTACCAATGAAGAATGATCCAAGATAAACAGCATGAGAGCTGTCATTAGAGAGGTCTATGACTGTAATGAGAAAAGAGCACCCTTTTATTCTTAAAATCTTTGGATTTAAAAAAGTAGCTATTTCTTAATACAATTTGACTTCTTTTGTAATCTTATGTATTTTATGCACTAAAAGATAATTCAAATCTTCATCAGACTTCCAAAGGGGTTCATGACATTTAAAAGGTGAAGAACCTCTTAGAAAAGGCACTTTGAACATTGAGTGAATCCTCTGGGGAGGATTTATGTAGGAAAAAAAGGTGTGGACAGATCATGATCTCCACTCCTGGAAAGCATACGTGTAGCAATGATATCACCCGAGTTCACAGCTTTGCTGTCAGCCTCAATTCACTCTCATTCACCTAATATATCTACTCACTTGACAAATCGTAACATTTCCTCCTCCACAGCTTCATTCACATTCATTCTGTTCTCTCTACCCACAGTCAGCACACTACTTCAAACTCTCACCAGGTCTCCCTTCCTGCCTCCCATCTCTTGCGAGCCAAATTGATATACCACCAGTCAGACTGCTACCTCTGAATAAATTTCCATGGCTCCCTATTACCTCTATAATCAATGATTACTAACTCTTCTATTTGACATTTAAAGTCTTTTACAACTTGATCCCAACCTATGTCTTTACCTCAATTACAAATTACTTCTATTTATGGTTTTGTCAAACAAATCTTTCTGTTCCTTATACATAGCACTCCATTTTACATTTGCACCGGCTGGTCCTAAGACCTATAATATTCTTCCTTTTCACTTCCACCTTTTAGAATCTGTAATTTCTATCAAGATACAAATCAAGTTTCACTTTCTCTTAGGTTTCTTTCTAGTTCCCTCCCCCCTCAAATTAATTCCTCCTCCATCACCTAGTATCTATTTTGGAAATAATTTTGTATTTACATATTTTCCTTAATAGAAAGTAAACTCTTGAGGCCAGGGATTATTTTACTTTTGTCCTTAGTATTCCCAGTACATGGTACAATGTCTGACATGCGAGATTTAACAAATGCTTATTGATTGATCCTAGACCTATTGAAGTGTCAAAGTATTAATGGTGGCAAATAATATTATCTAGTATATTCCAAGTGCTGTTTGGAAGCAGCAATGTGAAGAAGACTTCTGGGATCATTTGTCAAATTCTTCTAACTCAAGGATGCGCTGAGAACTATTCCATCCATAGTAGAATGGATAAGTCATGAACAAGCTTACATTGCATTGCATTACAGACATTAAAAAGGCAGCTAATTGTCCGAGGGGATAAAGTCAGAGGGGAATTCAAATCTGGCCTCAGCTGTATGACCCTGGACAAGTCATTTAACCTTTTTGCCTCAGTTTCCTCATCTGTAAAATGAGCTGCAGAATGTCAGAGTACTTTGGTGTCTTCACCAACACAACCCCAAATGGGATCACAGAGTCAGACCGACCTAAGCAACTCAATCCAATAACAATATACATTGAAAACCCGAAGGAGAGCTCCCTGTATTAAGGAAGTTCCTAGTCCTGCTTTGACTAAGGTAGGAGATCCTGTCATTGTAACACCCAAAGACGGAAACTACTACGGAGAATGGAGTTCCATTGTTTTGTTTATTCTGATGAGCCCTGGCGAGACGGATGGGGCGGCTTGCATTAGTTCCCATCAAAGGTGTCAAAGAGCAGAACAGCTTTGCCTCTGGGCAGAAACAATGCCTGCTGTCTGACTTCTGGCAAATCTTTCATTTCCACCCAAGTGGCAAGTGAGGGTAAATTTTATCTTGAGGTAAGAGCCGGAAATAGTCTCTGCCAATCCTCGTCATTGTAATAACGCCTTTAATTTACGTGAAGCTCTAAAGAGCTTAAACATCCTGATAGGGAGGATCTCCAGCAGTAACTAGCTATACGGTGGTGAGGGGGTTACTTCGGAATAATAATAAGTCACATTCCTGCAGCACCTTTCCTCGGAAGGTTCCAGAAACAATTCTCTGAGGTGGAGGGAGGGTTTGCCTGAAATATTTCTCTCCTGTGATCTAATGACTTGCTGTTGATCACCCACGATTTCAATCAGGTCTTCTCCCCCCAAGTTTAGAGCTCTTTCAATTTCAATTTCCGGGCCCTCCATTTTGTCATCTGTAAATTAAGGGGGTTACGTAAAATGTCACTAAGGTCCCTCCAAGTTTTATGGGCCGACGGAGGCCGGGGCCGGTGCGCCCCCTTCTATTCCTGTCAGCCTTTTGAAGCTGACAGAACACAGAAGAAAACAAAGGTATCGGGGATCTGAACAAGGTCCTCAGAACCTTGGATCTGCAATCTGAATGGGACTGATTGGGCCAAGTTTTCTGAGTTTATCAGACTAGGATTAAGTCACACAATCTCTATTGCCAGAGCCAGAAGATGAGGGTTCAGATTTCAGGAAGTCACATGATCTCTGGGCCTAGGTCTCTAAAAGTCAGACCCGTCAGTGACAGGAAGTGATGTCACTCACAGGAAGCGGACAACATTGGTGACCATTGGTCAAAGATCGTTACTTCCTTTTAGTCTATCCAATGAAAAGGCTTGGGTCTTTTGCTATTTAACTGGGTGTTCTACTTCCGGCTGCTCAAGTTCACGACCCATGGTGGGAGCTGGGCCTCTCCCTGCAGGGACTAAATAAAGGCCTTCTCTTTGTACCTGAAGGTGTCTCTGATCCGTTAATTTGGGTAAGGGCGTCTAGCGCCCGCCCCGCACAGATCCAAGATTGGAAGCTAGCTCTCCTGTCCCCATGATTCTCTCCACTAGCCCAAGAGTTCTTATGAAAGCACCTTCTTGTAGGACATTATTCCATGATGTCCGCTCTGAGATTAAAAATTGCTCTTACTTTCACACAGGTATCAGACTATTGTTTCTGGCTAGTTTCCTAATTGCAGCAAGTGTTTAAATCCTTATGTAAACTGTAAGTTTCTTGCAGACTAGGACCCTGTTTTATAATCCTCTTAGATTTATCACAGCACCTCTAACAGCGCTGTGCTCATAGAAGCTCAATACTACACGTTATTTAGTAGTAGGTTTAGAGAACCATAGATAGTGAGTGGGAATATATCTCAAAGGCCGTTTTTTCCAACATCCTTTTTGTATAAAAGGAAAAAAAAATCAGGGCCTGGGAAAGTTAGGTGATCTTCCCCAAATTACACAAGAGTCAGAGACAAAATTTAAACCCAGTTCGTTCCATTTCAGAACAATGACTTTTCACTATACAATACTGGCTTCCTTCTTAGTGGCCAAGTGGTGCAGTGGTTAGTGTTTGGGCCTAGAGAGTGAAAGACTGGATTGAAAACTAACACTGCATACTTACTAGCTGTGTGATCTGAACAAATCAGGTCTTTACCTCTGTCTACCTTAGTTTCCTCATTTGTAAAATGTAAAATGTGTAAAATGTAAAATCATGGCACCTACCTCCCAGAGGTTGTGGAGATCAAATGAAATAATATTTGTAAAGTGCTAGCACAATTCCTGCACATAATAGTTGCTTAATAAATGGTTGTTTCCTTCCCTTTTCTTCCCTTCCTACTTTGCACCCAGTAATAAGCACTCAGTAAATGTTTGCTTAATTAAAGTCAACTTTCTAGGTATTATTTGGGCTTTAAAATACACTTTTATAAGCACCTATTAAAGGCTCTCTTTATAACTCCTGTATGATGGCTCTACCTCCTAGGCAAGGGAATTTTCTTTCCATTGATCCAATGAAGCAAACCTCAATGGTCTTTGAAATCCCGCAACCAGCCCTGATGTTTCCAAACAGATAACTCATTCATTTCAATTATACAGCATTTACATTTCAGTTTATGAATTGCAATATGACTTTTTTACAAGGTAGAGAGTGAAAGTACTATTACTCCCATTTTACAGACAGAGCAATTAAGGCTGAGAGGTGATATACTATAGTTATGCTGTTTAGAATGAGAGCTGAAAAGTTAGTCCTAATTTCAGAGGTAGAACCATTAAGAGATAGTTTGGTATTTAGAATCTTGGACTTGGAGATAGGAAAAATAAGGTTAAAATCCTACTTCTAATACCTAACTAGTTGTGTTAGTGGACCTGTCGTTTAACTTCTCTCATCCTCACTTTCCTCATCTATAAAATGAGAACAATATCTTATAGGAATATGAAGACCAGCTGAGATAATATAATATAATATATGTATATAATATATAATATAAACGGAAGTTATTTTTATTAACAACTACATACTTGCCCTCACTGATGCCTTCTGCATTAAAGAAGATGCCAGAATCTGAGCTTTCAAATTATGCAATGTTAAGGGTTTAAAAGAACCATTAGAGGCCAAAGATATGGTTTCAGATTTTGTTTCTGATATTTACTAGTTGTGTAAAGATGAGAAAATCACTTAACTTCTCAGAGTGGCAATTTCTTCATCTATAAAAGGAGACTGATAATACCTGCACTACGCCCACACAGGTATATAGTGAGGAGAGTGTTTTTCAAATCTTAAATCTTATCAATATGTGGGTTATTGTTATTACCAATGATTGGCTGGTCTAATTAAATCAGAAATGAGAAACAAGACTTGATGGAATCTTCCTGCAAAATGCCTCTTTCCCAGCCAGAACATGACTATGGGGAATTGAGCCTTGAGAAATGGAATGCAGCTAGAAAAATCCATATTTGTTTTCTACGGGCCAAAGACACAACTGAGGACATCTGGAGAACACGAAGTGTAATAAACTCAAGTCAAACACAAAAAATAGCGTTGATCGATTCCAAGAGCAAGACTCCCTCAGCGGACCTTAATGCTCTGTGACTGTGACCAAGAAAAATAGTTTTAAAGGTCTGGTCTGCAACGGCGCCTGCCTCTCACCCTATGAATAGCATACACCACTTCCTAGATGCTAGCACATTAGTACTAACACACTCTAATTTACAAATTAGTTGCAGTCTTAGAGCTATCTACTTGAGAGAAAAAATTTTAATAGTATAGTCTGACATATATGTATATGAGTGCATATGGGTATATACATACATGTTTGTGGAGATATGTATATGTGTGTTTGCATTTAATTGTAGCCTTCTGAGGAAGGGGAGAGAGAAAAAATAAAATTAAAAAGTGCAAAGAAGAAAATTTAAAAAATAATTAGAAAAATCGAAGAAAAGTTGGGGAGCTTTGAAAACAATGTATAATATTTATTAGGCTTTCTTGAAGTGGAAATGTATTGTTTCATATCGAATCTTTTCTAATTTTCTTCTATGTACATGAAAAAGTTCTTTTTTTCCTTTTCTCATTTTCTATTTAAGTCTAAAATGAATAAAGAATTTACAAAAAAACCCGCAAATTATCACTAACACCCAAACAAAAAAACAGCTCTACTCTTGAAAAATTGTGTATAGCCTGCACTTGTGTAAGAAATCTGACTATCCTGTCTACTTGAACTGTCCACTCCCCATCCTCATACTACTACCTACCCCCAACCTCCCCAAATATACCTTATCTTCAGTTAATAACATTTCCTAATACTTTTGTCTTTTAATGTAAGTTTCTTCATCTTTCAATCTGGTTTTGGCTGTATTTAGGAGTGTTGTGGGCCATTTGCATCCAATTGGCCATGTGTTTGACATTTTTGCATTAACTATCCCCAAACTACTTCTTTTTACAAATTTACTTTTTACTTTACTCCATAGGGTATTCAAAAGGGCATCCACTTATTCAGGTTTACAACCTCAATGTCTTCCTCTACTCCTTGCTCTCTCATTCCACAAATCCAACCCATTGCCAAATAGCTCATTTCAGTCACACTTTAATGTTCATAAAGTGCTCTAACTCATTTGATCCTCAAAACCTTAGAAAATAGGCATCATTATTTTTATCATCTTCACTTAAGATGGGAAAAATTAAGTAATACAGTGATTCAACAGCTTACCTGGGGTCACATAGCTAGTAAGTGTCTGAGGTCAATTTTGAATTCTGATTTTCCTGACTCCAGACCCAGATGTCTATCTCTGAACCATTTAGCTGCCTCTAATTTGTTCATTCCTACCTCTACAATCTCTCTTTCATCCAACCACTTCTCTCTATGCACAAGGTCACACCACAATTTCAAGCCTTTATCACTTCTCACCTGGGAAATTGTGATAACTTCTGATTACTCTGCTTTCCTCAATTCTCTCTTTTCTCCAATCCATTCTCCATACGACTGTCAAAATTACTTTCTTATTGGGTAGGTCTGACTATGTTATTCCCCTAGTCAGAAATCTCCAGTGACTTTTTAATGAATCTAGAATGAAATATTATTCATCTTTATCCCATCCTTTTTTGATTTCTAATTTTTGAATTATTAATACAACCGTCAGGTATATAACTGAGAAGTCATTATACACATGAAAGGAAATAGGGATGAAGAGGAATAGCACTTCCAGATCTTGAACTGCATTATACAACAATAAAAAACATGTGGTATTGATTAAAGAATGGAGAGCAGATTAGGCAAAGGAGATTCAGAAATAATAGGACTCAATAACCTAGCATTGGAGGTGAATAAAGTACAAGGGGGGGGGGAACTCTTTATTTGATTAAAACTTTTGGGGAATCATGAAAACAGTTTGACAGAAATTGGGCTTGACCAATACCTTACACTCCATTCTGCAATAATTCTAAATGCATATATAACCTTAATATTAAGAATCATTCTGTAAAAAAATGAGAGAAGCAAGTTATATATCTCACATAGATATGGGTACATTCTTAACCAGTTAAGAGATAGAGGCAATTACAAAAGATGACATTTAGATAACTTTGATTACTTTAAGCTGAAAAGTTCCTTCATAGACATTAACATACTTATGATAAGAAAGAAAGGAGTCATTTGGAGGGAAAATGTATCACATTTCTCTGCTAAAAGCTGGTATACTATATATATATACATATATATATTTATATATATATTTATATTTATATATATGCATATATATGTATAATTAATAAAAATATAGAAGACATTGCTGTTTTCCAATAAATATTTGTTTAAAGGACATGAACAAATATTTTTAAAACTATAAAATATAACTTTATGGAAAAAAATGCTACAAATCACTAGTAAGAGAATGAGACAAAATATTACTATTTTCACTTAACATTTTGAAAGTTGGCAAAAATGAAAAAAAAGATCGTAACAGTGAAAATTGAAGATGTTGTGGAAAGATAAGCATAATTGCACATTGTTGGTAGAGATATGAAATGCTACAACCATTTTGGAAAGCAATTTGGAATAATGCAAATAGAGTGACTAAAACAAACATAGCCTTTAAACCAGAGACTATATGATTGACCTTTTACCCAAAGGAAACAATCGATCAGAAGAAAGTTCCCATATACTAAATGTTTATAGCAGTACTTTTTGTGATAGCTAAAGTTTGGAACCAAAGTAGATGCCCATTGATTGAGTAATGACTAAAAAACAACAACTATTGTTGAATGTAATAGAATGTACTGTATTGTAAGAAGTTATTTGTATGATGAATATAGGGAAGCATGGAAAGATTTATATGAACTGATGTGGAATAAGCAGAGTCAAGAAAACAATATCCACATTAATCACAACAATATAAATGGAAAAAAAACCTACTTCACCACAAAAAATAAAAAATAAATGTAAAAAAAATTAATAAAGACCAAGCAGGATTCAAATGAAAAGAGATAATAGAACACCTCCAAACTTCCCTTTTGTGGAGGTGAGAGGTCCACAGGTGTTACATACAGCATGTTTTCAGACTTTTTCAATGAATCAACAGTTGTATTGATTTTCCCCCTCTAAAAATACTTTAGGTTATACAGGATGACTTTCTTAAAATAATTATGGTGATTTAAGAAACAGAAAATATGAGGTAAACAATTTTAAAATCATCGTAATATATTGGGGCATATGATAAAACTTTTTTTACTGATAAACATTCATGATGAAATAGTTTGGAAAGGGGAAGAAGAACCCTGAAATATTTTTTTCATATTAAATGAAGAACACTTTTGTACTGAGAATAATCACCCTTAATTTTCTCTTTTGTTAGTTCTCATTTCTGAACACCAGATTTTCCTGGGGGTTGGAAGACAGGAAGGGAGGAAACTGCCTCTATAAATCTTTTATGCAATTTTATCATGAAATGTCTTATTTGAAAATACATTTGTAGAATCCCAGTGCTTGAAGGGAACTAAAATGGCCATCCAGACCACTTTCTTCTCATTAGCACAGGAGTTAATATTGCTTGAAAGACCACCACAGAACCATTCTACATCCTTTTTAGTAAGTCATTAGAATAGTTAACAGTTATGATTATCATTCCTGGAGCTCAGTTGACAGTGGGTTAAACCATGAGCGATGGCTAAGGCATAGATACAAAAGATACCCACCCCCCCCAAAAAAAAAGCCACGGATGCAGATCAAACGAGTAGAGAAGGCTTTAGAAAGTCAATAGGAGAAGGTTAATGTAGATGGGCAGTATCAAAGAGGTGACTTGGGTTTAAGAACAGAATGTGTCCTTAGAAAAATGAGTTGCAAAGCAGAAGCCCATTTCTGGAAAATCTGTTTCAAATCTTAAACCTGACAGCGACAGAAAGGGAAAAAGCAAGAACCTAATTATTATGATGGGGCACTATTCAGGGTTTGATACTAGTAGAACAAGTCAAGCGTCTAGTTATTAGAACTGGGAGAAAAATCATAACATATTTAATATCAAGCTAGGGTTAAATCAAGTCAATAAGCATTTATTAAGCACCTGCTTTATGCCCAGAACTATGCTAGGAGCTGGTGAAACAAAAAAAGGGCAAAATCTAATTCTTACTCCCAAGGAGCTCACAATCTATTGGGGAAAATAATGTACAAATAACTATGTACAAACAAGCTATAGGCAAAATTAATTAGGTGAGGAGAAAAGTGATAAGCATTAAGGAGGAATGGGAAGGGCTTCTTGCAGAAGATGGGACTTAGCTGAGATATGAGGGAAAGAGGTGAGGAGAGACAGTTCTTGTCATGGGCTGGGTTTTTTACAGCCTTCCTTCTTGGGGACTAGGATGGGTCCTAGGGTAAAATGGCCTTAGTTATAAAGACAGGGAGGAGACTAGTAAGAACATAATACTTAAAATCATGAAGTTATTTCTCTAACAACTCCCTTCTGCTGTAGTCTTTATCCCCTTGCTCTGTGCCCAGGGAAAATGGAAAATAGCTATTTACCAACCTGTGTATAGAATCCTCTCTCACCTATTTCCTACCTAAGAAACTTTGGAAAAGTCATTCACCTCAGTGGGCCTCAGTTTCCTCATTTTTGAAGTGAAGGGATAAGGTTAGAAGATCTCTGAGATTGTCTGTTCTACACCCATGATCCTATGAGCGTAGGTACCTTTAGAGGCTTTAGAGGCTCACAATCTAACAGCAGCCAAGGTTTTTCTGAAATGCCTACATGGGAAGAGGGAGAATAATAAAAAGTTAAGGTCCCTGGTAGATGAAGCTGATTTTAGAAGGACACCTATCTGGGGACACTTTCTGAAGGAGGAAGATTTGAGGAAAGAAGGCTGGGCATAGGGAGGAAGGAAGGTTGCCTTTGAAGGAAATCAGACATTTTAGCACCCATAGCAGAAAGCAAAAGACAAAGGAGATGTCTAGACAGACACTTAAAGGAGGAAAAAAACCTGCTGCCCTCATTCTATTCAGAATTTTCTTGTGCTCTATAAAAAGCAGGCTGTGTCTTTAAAAGGGGGCTGAACCAATATGATGGGCAAGGTCACCTTTGTACCTTGCTCTAAGCTCCTCTTTACCTATCTAGATGTCATTTGATTGGCATTCCCTTCTCCTTCTTCTCCCTCATTAGGGATGATCTATTTGGGTTCTGGCAACCAAGATTTATTCATCACCTCAAATAAGTACTTGATACTTCAGCTTTCCAAGTTGATTGGATTTTTCTAACTATAATCCCTCCCATCTGGGGGTGGAGTAGAATTGGGGAAGTATCTCCATCACCAAAGGCCTTCCTATCTATGATTTCATGAAATCCAAGGCAACTTTGTAAGGAAGGCAAGGTAGGAATTGTTATTCCCCACTTTATAGACAAGGAATATAAAAATAAGAGAGGTCAACTGGAGTGTCCAAGGTCATAGAGCAAGTCAGGGATAGGATTGGGCTAAAAACATGTCTCTAGCCTCCCAACTCAGTGAGAAGAGTTTGAACATGGGGCTAATGGAGACTTGCCCATGGTGTTAGCTGTACATCCAAATCACTCCTTTTAGCCTCAATTTCCTCATCTGCATTAAGAGGATAATAGTGCCTGTACTACCTACTCCATCTTGATTATTTAAATCAAAAGGGATAATGTGTAAAAAGCACTGTGAATACTTTAAAGAGATATAAGGGTATGAGTTATTATTATTATTATCCTACTTGTGGGATTATTGTTGGGAAAATATATTGTAAATCTTAAAGCATAAATATAAATATAGAAACCATCTAGATCAGCTATCTCATTTTGCAAACAAGAAAACTGAAGTAAAAAGGTGGACAGTAAGGAAAGAAGAAAGAGGAAAGAAAGGAAGAAAGGAAGGAAAGAAGGAAAGACACTAAAATACATGTATAAATAGATGTATATATGTATTTATATATATAATACATGCATAAGTTATTATTTTTATTAGAGCATAGAGTTCCTTTTTTAAAAAACTGTGAGAAGGAAAGGAAGAAAGAGAGTATAGGTAGGATCCTATACAATTTTAATTTCACTAAATCTTCAGTATTCAGTACTGAGAAAGACAGAAACCGTGCCAGAAAGAGTCCAGGGAGCAGGGTTGTCACTGCCTGGATGATAATTAAGGTGCCACTTTGCAGCTGATTTTCCTTAAGCTGTTCACTCCTCAATTTATCCTTCCTCAGCTGTTCTCCCAATCCCCCAGCCACATGCCCATATAGAACTTCCCTCATTCCTTCATTCCCACCTCATCTTGGCCCCTGGATTACATTTGCAACAGTACAGACAGGTGTTCCCCAATGCTTTGCCTCTCAGGACGAGCTCTCATTAAGACTGCCTTGTTTGTGATGATTGCTGGACGTTTGTCTTCTATTTAAAGGTCACTCAGCTCTCCCCAATTAGGCCCCTTCAGCCAGAATGGCAAGGAGCTGCTGCTGCCTGCTTCTGTCCCTCCCTCCTTCACATAGAAAGAGGTCCCTGAAGCAGGCTCTGGAGGAGCTGACTGTTCTTCAGCCCTCATTCCTTCCCTGGGTCTCCCTCATCAGCTGGACTAATTCCCATGCTCAGACTTATGCAAGGAAGCTTTAACTAGAAAACCTAAGCAACTGAATGAAATCCTAGGGACTGTATCAATCTAATGGGTACATACATTTACCCTTGAATTCACCATATTCTAGACAACCAATAAGCAGCCTAGCTGCTGCTTATATCTCCTTCTTTGTATTTCCCCTTTTCCTCCATTCCTGGATCCCTTCCAGCTTCAAGATCTATATCTATGATTCCATGTTTCCAACAACATCAACGAAAATAATAGTAATAATAACCAATAATACTTAAATATGCTTTCATTAAGTGTACCAAAGATGGACTTGCATACCAACACTTTAATTCATTTTAAAAAATAAATTTTAGTCTTCTTCTTAATAGTTTACCAAAAATTAAACCTCCCCAAAATAGTAGGATGAGATTTAAAGAAATTGTCATTTTGCTATTACATTAATAACCTTCTTTAAATAAGGATTAAGGCTTTTTCTCATTATTTTCTCATTCAGGGACCAACCTCTGTGGGTCAGTCAGCCAGTCTCTAAAAGACAAGGCAGATAGAGGAGACTGTACAAATCTTCTGGGATCATGCTCCTGGATCTTGGGTGGGACCCCATCCATCTAGGAGACTTTACTTCTGTTTAAAGTATAAACAGAATCTAATTCGGGTGGAATCTTTCTCCAAAGTAATGAGCCTATGTCCTAGTGTCTCTTCATTGGGATTCAGAGTGACCCAGTTCATTCAGAATAGTCTGGATGGAGATTGCTTCCTCTGTCCTCTGTCCTCTGTCCAGATTGCTTCAGGTGGCTAAGTCTCAGATCAAGGCACATTCTCAACAGAACTGACTTCTCATTAAAATGTCCGTCAATCAGGTTGATTTTTACTTGTTAGGGAGACTCCCTTTTCCAAAAGTATATTAGGACTTTTAGCCTTAGCCTCTCCATTGTTTTGTTTTTGATTACCTAGAGAAATCACCAATGTATTGATCATTATCTAGACTAATTAATTGACTGATTAATTACCCAGAAATTCTGTCTCTTGGGGTTTTCATTTGTCACAAGATGAATGAAATAACAATTATAATTATAACCAAAATCATATTTCTTAAAAGTTTATAACATGCTCTCCTCAAAACAACCCTGTTAAGAACCAAGTATAGCTATTATTATCTTTACTTTCATGGATCAGGCTCAGAAACATGAAGGGATTTTGTGGGAACACACAATAAATATTCCTGCTGGGACTCAGAACTACGTATGGCACTACTTTACACCATACTGTCTTTGATGCAGTGGAAAGAACCTTGGAGGGCCTGCCTTGAGTGTGAATCCTGCTTCTACCATTTACTAGCTGTGGGATCATGGGTCCTTATGCTTGTGTATTCCTTCCTTCCTTCCTTCCTTCCTTCCTTCCTTCCTTCCTTCCTTCCTTCCTTCCTTC
>MU174354.1:40889237-40945516 GCA_016696395.1 Antechinus stuartii
TTCCTTCCTTCCTTCCTTTCTTCCTTCCTTCTTTTCTTCTTTCCTTCTTTTTAGGTTAAACATGTGCAGTCTTTTAAAATGTATTTCCATATTGTATAGGAAAAATCAGACCAAAAAGGGGGAAAAAAAACTATGAGAAAGAAAAAGAAAACAAACAAAAAAAGTGAAAATGCTATTCTTCAATATGCATTCAGTCTCCACAGTTCTCTCTCTGGATGTGGATGGCATTTTCCATCCCAAGTCTATTGGAATTTCCTTGAATCATCTTCATTGTTAAAAAGAGTCCATCACAGCTGATGATCACATAATGTTGCTGTTACTGTGTACCATGTTCTCCTGGTTGTGTTTGCTTCACTCAGCATCACTTCATGTAAATTTTCCCAGGCTTTTCTGAAATCAGCCAGCTTATTTTTTTTTTAAGTTTTTTCTTTTCAAAACACATGCACAGATAGTTTTCAATATTCACAAAACTGCAAAAACTGTGTTCCAATTTTTTTCTCCCTTCCTTTCCCGCATCCTTTCCCATATCTTATCTATATAGATATCTTATATAGATAAAGAAGCTAAGATCTTGAGAAATAAGTTGTTAAAGGTTACATAATACTCTGGGAGAGTCAAATCTCAAAGCTAGGTTTTATGGTCCCATTTCTTCTCTTTTCATTATACAAGAGCTTCTTCTTTCAGGCTGCTCATTCTTTCACAACTCTTGTTCCTAAACAAATAACACATTCATTGTGTTACTATGGGGACATATACTTTCCACCTTATCCATTCAAGTCCCACCACTGGCTCCAAGAAATTGTAGTATGGGCAGTGACCATACCCTGGCAAACCATTGCAGCAGATGAGCTAAATCAAGTTGAGAGTAACCACTGAACTAACCCCATCAGGGAACTGGGGGGAGGAGTGTCTACTCCAAGCATGTGAAGATGAGTGGATTAGGACAGTTTGTTCCAATAGCCATCAGGAGCTGATAAAGGTACAGTGGAATACTTGGGGTTTGGTTAGACATCAAAAATGAGAAGATCATCCACTGCATCCCATCTTGCTACTGGACTATAATGATTCTAGAAGATAGATGAGAGCAATGAGTCTGAGCAACCGTGGCTCACTTAAATCCAATTTATGCACATGGCAAAAGACATCAATCACTCATACCATTTTATCATTTTTATCTAAAACAATTGATGTGGTGTTTGTTATCTGATAACTCTAGGAAAAAATGCCAGGAGCAGAACAGATAACTGTACACAATGTTTATTGATCTGACCAAGGCCTTTGATACCATGAATTGTGAAGGTTTGTGGTAGATCATAGCAAAATTTGGTTGCTTAGAGAAGTTCATCAGTATTGTACACCAGGCCCATGGTATACATGTTTGCATGGGTTCTGGATAATTGGAGTAACCCAAGGCTGTGTTTGCTCCCATGGTTTTTAGCATAATGTTTATACCCTTCAATAAGAATGAAAATGCCATCAAGGTCAATTACCACACTAATAGTCAATTATTTAACTTGAAAAGACAACAAGCCAAGACAAAAATGGAGAAAGAATTAGTGCACAACTTTTTGTTTCCAGATGATTGATTGTGCATTCAATTCACCCTCTGAATCTGAGAGACAAGAGAGTATGGATCAATTCGATACTGCTTGTGCTAATTTTTTGGTCTGACAATTAATACCAAGAAAACAGAATTTCTCCATTAGCCAACATCGCACCATCCATACACAGAACCATTGGGGTATAGCAAATGGTGAAATTTTGTACCATACACAGAACTACTGGAGTATAGCAAATAGTGAGATTTTGTGCTCTGTGGATGTTTGCTTTTTTAAATAAGTACTTTTACTTTACAGGGTTGTCCATATAGATGATGAAGTTGATCCCCAATGCCAAAGCCAGCTCAGTGTTTGGGAGACTTCAAAGGAAAGTGTGAGAGAGCAGAAGTATTAGACTGACTACTAGACTGAAGAGATGCTCTTGTGCCGGCCGCATTGTTATATACCTGTGAAACCTCGGTACTATATCAGTTCCAAGTCAGGAAACTAAACCACTTCCATTTGAATTACCTTAGGAGAGTCTGAAGATCACCTGGTCACTGAGATTCCTCCTTGAGCTGAAGTACTAAACATTCAAATTCTACTGCAGAGAGAGCAACTCCAGGGGCTGACCACACTGTTTAAATGCCAAAAGTACATTTGCCTATGACTGTTTTATGGAGCACTCACACAGAGCAAGCGCTCCTGTGGAGGGCAGAAGAAGGACAGTCTCTGAAAGATTTAAGAATCAATTGTGAGGTAGAGGAGACACTGGCACAGGACCACCCAGAATGGCATGCCCACATCAAAAAAGGCACCGTGCTCTATGAGCAAAACAGAATTGTAATAGCTCAAAAGAGATGCAAGATGCACAAATTTAGAAACATCTCCATTCCAAATGTTCATGCAGGCTATTTGTGCCTGATTTGTGGTAGAGCCTTCTGAGCTCCTATTGGTCTGATCAGCTACAGTAGAACACATTGTACAATGACCCTGACCTACTGATGTCATTTTAATCCTCTGAGTATAAAAGACAACAACAACTACTACTGCCCCATTTAATTCAATTAAGAGTGTTTCTTAAAGGAAACGTCCATTAATTGTCAGAACTGCATATAAATAGAGAATTGCATTCCTCCAATCACTTTTCACTAAGGAAATTATATTATTGCATTATTTATAATCAATATTTTTCTGTGAATTCATTTATTTCTTCAGGCCCTCCTTATGAAGGTTAGGCAATTTCTGAAGGGCCTGAGTAAGGTGATTACTCCCAGCTCACACGGCATCTACCACCTCTGGACCCTTGCTTTTGTTTCTACCAAAAAATGGAAGTCATCTCTAGCTAAAGCCCACTCCTCAGGGAGAATGACCCTTTTGCCCTTGCCTCTCCTAATAAAAGTTTGGAGTGATCTGATCTAAAAGGAAGACCAAGCTATAAAAACCTGAATGAGATGATTTTATAATGTTCTAACCAAGGTTGCAAGAATCAGTAGAGTCCGCTAGCATTCCTGAGTGTTAGAGAGGGGAGTGACCAGCAGCATCTGAAAGTCCACCCTCTTTCCTTCACTGATTCTGTGGGTTATTCCTGCTCCTCACTATGAAGTAATAGGGAGGATCTGAGAACTATCATTAAAATTCCTCATTAAAATGTCCACCAATCAGGGTTGTGTAATGTTTGCCAGGGGGTGACCCAGATGATCCACGGTCAGGTTAATCAGAAAGAAGACAAATCTAGGTTTAAAAGGTGCTATCTGCCCTCTCTCCAAGTCCTGAGATCCCATTATTACCAGGCTGCTTGCACTGTCTCAGTCTGCCCTTTCTTCAATCCTGGTCTCTAAAGACAAAGTAGATATCCAACAAACACTTTCTGAATCACCCAGTAAGTGAATGAATGAATAAATGAGCCAGGGGGAAATGACTTATTAAAGACTGTGAATTCTGACCTGAATGGATTCTAAACTTCTGTCTCTCCCTAAGGGACTCACAAATTGTGAAAAAGTGTTAAACTTCTTGGGTGCTCTGACAGTGAATCTGGGATTTCTGTAGGCAGAAGTGTGCTGGTAAATATTTAACAACTGGCTCTCAGAAGGAGGGGAAAGCATTTTCGTGACATATTTTAAAATTTAATCTGCATTATTAGCCTTTTCTCCATCACTTTATTAAATCGAAATAATCCACAAAGCAATATATCAAGCTCTGATTTATAGGCTTTTTTCAATTTTCAAGATATAAATGCTCACATTGAAATTTAACAATCATTTTGAAAGCCTGCAAAAGCTAGTTCCAATACTACCATGCCTACAGGTAATTTTTCCCCAACCCATCTATATTCTGGAGCTTATGTAGAGGGCCTATGTTTGAGACTTGGTTCTGCTACTTAGTATGGTTGGGTGATCTTGGGTACCCAGTCTATTGAGTCTCTAAACTCCAGCTTCCTCATTTTTCAAATAAAAGATTGGACTTAGGGGATCATCCAAAAAGTGATTGAATGAATAAATGAGCCATGGGGAAATGACTTATTAAAGACTGTGAATTCTGACCTGAATGGATTCTAAAGCTTATCTCTCTCCCTAAGGGACACAAATTGTGAAAAAGTGTTAAAATTCTTGGATGGTCTGACTATGAATCTGAGATTTCTAAGGTCCTTTCCAGTTTTAGATCCTAATATCCTCATTTTTGTATAGTTCTTCTCCATGTACTTTCTTAAATCTTCCATGGAAGAAACATACTGCATAAAAAATTCATTGTTAGATGGATGATAGGTTAGAATCATCATCATTGTTAGATGTCAAGATGCGTACTAAGTCATTGGATAATATCTCTTCCTTCAAGAAAACACTCATGTGTTCAAACTCTGTTTTTTTCCCCAATTTTAGGTCACCAAGAAGAGGAAGTGAAGAAGTGGGTGGGTAAAATGAAAACAAAACAGGGATATAAATTGTATTGTTCAGTCATGTTCAATTCTTTGTGACCCCATCTGGGATTTTCCTGACAGATACTGTAATGGTTTGTCATTATTTTCTCCAGATTATTTTATAGATGAGGACACTGAGGCAAACAGATTTGCCCAGAGTCACACAGCTGGTAAGTATCTGAGGCAGGATTTGAACTCAGGAAGTTGAGAGTTTCTCACTCTAGACTCAGTACTGTCCATGAGGCACTGAGCTTCCTGAGACATAAATGGAGGAGGGTAATCTGGGAATATTCTCCTGCAAGTCTTTGCGACCTATTCCTTTTTTTTTCTTCTGTTTTTTTTCCCCCTCCTAATCAAATATTCTGTTCAACCCTAGGGTGTTGCCTAAAGCTGACAGGGTTGATGTTTTGCTTACACCTAAGAAAATATAAGAGGCATAAGAAGAGCCAGAACAGCTACCAAGTGATTCTTTTCCCAAGCTGTAAGGGCAGAGGTTCTGATTTCTTGTCTTACTCTAGGGGGGAATTGGTCATTATCCTTGGGCCTCAGTTTTCCCCTCTGTAAAATGAATAGCATGAACTCCTGCCCCCTTCATCTTCCCAAGCTATTGTGAAGTGGAAGATGCAGGAAATTAAATAGCAGTGTGGAGTAGTGACTAGGGAGCTGTCCTTGGGGTCAGGCAGATGTGTTAAAATTCCACCTTTGACACATCCAATTGTGTGATCCTAGACAAATAATTTAATCTCTCAGTGCTGCCAGGCAATGATCTAATGATCTAAGTTGCAAAGTAATGCCGATTTGCATTGATGGACCAAATTTTTACCCAGAACTCTCTATACCAAGGAAATCATAGTTCTGGCAAAAAAAAAATAGTGGCTCACATTTAATTATCTAGTTGAATTCATTATAATTTACATTTTAATAATTTATAAATTTAATTATTTTAATGAAAATATTATTATGATCTCTCATGCCTAGACTTTCGCTTTGGCTCCTTCTGCTCCTTGCCTTCCATATTGCCATCCCAGAGATTCCTTCCAATGACCCTCCTCTCTTGGCTGGTGATTACCTCTTGAGGGCCACCAGTTTAGGAAGGACAGCAGCCACACTTCCCTTACTCTTTCTCCAGAGGCTCTTCGTTCTTCTCCTCTTCCTCTTGTATTACCCCAGGAAGTGTCCTTCCTAACCCATCCTTCTTTATGTATTGCCTTCCACAATTAGAATGGGCAGGCATTGTCTTGCTTGTTAGCACAGTACCTGGCACACAGCAAGCACTTAAAAAATACTGTACCTATTTGTCTATCCATCTAACTAACTCTGTGCATACCTTCCTCCGCCCCTCCCTTCTTCCTTCTTTTTTTGGTAGTAAATAAGTTTTGTAATACTGACATCCAGAGGGATCAAGCAATTTGCCTATGGCCACACAACTAGCTAATATCATATTCAGAATTTCTATCCCCAAGTCAGGTTCTTTTCTCTTTTTTCCCCCCTTGAACTGCAGAAGCAAAACATACAGAATTTATCACTCTGTTGTTGATTTGCTTCCTGTCATATTGTCCACTTTTGGCTTCTATGGAAAAAGATTGTTTGGAGAAAAAGATTGGGGGGGGAAAAGAATCAAAAAAATAGATCTAAAAGGTAATGTAAAGGCCGGCCTTTGGATCTGTGAAGAATATATGAAATAAGGTCTGGTGCAGGGCAAGAGGAAGGGGACAACTAGGAGGCACTGAAGATAAAGATGAACTAGGGCAGAAGGAAGTGAAAAGATTGAGTTCAAGAACAAGAAGAGTAAATAGAAGAATTCAAGGATAAAAAGGATCTAAGGGGGACGAAAAGGAAAAAAAAACAGACACAAGCTGAAGGAGGAGGGTATAAAGAAAAAAAATTCAAAGAGGAGGACAAAAAGAAAAAGCAGGGAAGAGGAGGAAGAAGAAAAGTAGAAATACAAAGAGAGAGTATGTTACAGTAGGAAAAAACACTGACCAGAGTCAAAGGACCTGGATTCAAATCTTGTCTAGTACTCAACAATGCTCCCCACTTGTGCGATCTTGGGGAAGTTAGCCTCTTTGTGCCTGAGTTTATTTATTTGTAAACAGGAAGGATTGTACTATCAGCTTTTAAGGTCCCTTTTAGCTCTAGATTATGGTACCATGATTCAAGGAGGAGAACGTAATTGGTAAAACAAGGTAAGTAACACCAAGTGGGAAAGACATGTTAAGAGATTACTCAGAGAGGAAAAGGAATTGGCTACTAAGGTGAAAAAAAAGAGAGAGAGAGTGCCAGCTCCATAGGTAGGGTCCTGTTGTGCCCCTTCCCCACCTGCCATCCAAGTCACAGAGGTAGGATTCAAAGTTATTTTCTCTGACTCCAGGCTCTTCTCTGAAGGCAACCAACCACTGCTCATCACAGCATAGGGTCAAAATGAGAAGGTCAAAGGCAGGAAACTGCAAGGTGAGGAATAATACTCAAAAGGAGAAGGAATTATCCTAGCAAGGATTGAGATAAGGCATCTGGAGTTTTATGATTCAATGGTATTTCAAGGTTTTTCCTGACTCAATTCTCCCAGTCCCCATGGCAAGGAAAAAGGGGGTGGGAGCTATAATAATTTTATTCAGAGCATAATAGTCTCTATTTTTCTCTCTGTCTCTTTCTCTTTTTGTTTTTGGCTGAGGCAACTGGGGTTAAGTGACTTGCCCAGGGTCACACAGCTAGGAAGTGAAGTGTCTGAGACAAAATTTGAATTCAGGTCTTCCTGACTCTAGGGCTGATGTTCTATCCACTGCACCACCTAGCTGCCCTTCTCTCTCTCTCTATCTGTGTGTGTGTGTGTGTGTGTGTGTCTTTTTCTATCTCTGTCTCTGTGTGTGTCTCTCCGTCTCTATCTCTCTCTCCGTCTCTGTGTCTCTCTCTCTGTCTGTCTCTCTCTGTTTCTTGTCTCTGTGTCTCTTTCTTTCTCTCTCTGTGTCTCTCTATCTCTGTCTCTGTCTTTCTCTCTGTCTCTGTCTCTCTATGTGTCTGTCTCTCTGGCTCTGGCATTCTCTCTCTCTCTCTCTGTCTCTCTATGTGTCTGTCTCTGTCTCTCTCTCTCTCTCTGTCTCTCTGTCTCTCTCTTGTCTCTCCCCTTCTCTCTCCTCCCCTCTCCCCTCCTTCCCTTCCCCCCTCCCCTGTGCATGTGCCAGCTGGGGGAGAAGATGAGTACCTCTGAGGCCCCGGAGCCTGACCTAGACCACACTGCAGGGCTCCCTCGCATGGACTCGGCCGACCCATTAAAAAAGTTATGGCAGAGGAGTTAAATGCCTTTGCCCTGTTCTTCCCTAGCTCATTCCAGTCACAGCAGCTCGAGTTAACTCTGTTGCCCTTAAAATGAAATAACTCTCCCTTGTTTACCTGCGTCTCTATTGCTGCTGTTAATATTTAATGTCTCTCGAGTAAGGCCTGCTTCCCCATAACAAGCTCTGGTGCAGTATTAATCAGAGGCCGGGCTGGGTGCTCTGCAGCCTCCCAGGCCTAGCTGGGGCCGCCCCGGGCCAGGAAGGCCGGCAGGCCCCCCCCCCCACCGCTCCGATGGCCCCGGGCCGGCAGAAGTGGCCTGGGAGCCCACCCCGAGGCTGGCCTCCTCCGGAGCCCTGGGAACCAGGGTTGGCCCACAACCCCTTTCCCGGTTTGTTTATTTCTCTCTCCCGCTCCGTGGGCCTCAGGCAAGGAGGCCTCCGGCTCACAAACATTTTAAAATAAAATAAATCATTAACATTTAAAATAGAAGCTGGCAAGCTCTCATTCAGTCTGCAGAAGGGAGAACCAAGCTACAAGACAGATGTATTGATCAGACCCAGGATGTTTGGGAAGAACACAAAGCCCAGCCTGGTGAATGGAGTTGGTCCGAGTCAGGACCAAAGGGTGGGAGTGGAAAGGCCCTCGGGCAGTCTTGTCCAACTGCTTTATATGAAGTGATGGAGGAGGCCGAGGCAAGCCCGGAGGTACAGTGGTTAGAGCTCCGGCCCAGTCAGGACCACCCAAGTTCGGCCGTCACCTCAGACACTTGCCAGCTGAGCCATCCCGGGTAAATCACAACCTCTGTTTGCCTCAGTTTCCTCAGCTGTAAAGTAGGCAGGGTTGCCGAGGATCGAATGAGATAATATTTGCAAACTGCTTAGCATAGTCTCTAAAAGCCAGTGTTGTTTCCTTCTCAGATAGTGCCTCAGACACTGATAAGTGTAACTCATCTGGAAAATGGGATAATAATACACAGTATTACCTGCCTCACAGCATTGTTGAGAGGATAAAATAGTACAACGTGTATAAAGGGCTTTGAAGACCTTAGCACGCTTCGTAAATGTTAGTTACCATTAAGACAGAGAGAGCTGGCGGACTTATGATTTCTTCTTGCTGTTCAGTCATTTTTCAGTCACATCTGATTCTTGGTGACCCCAATTTGGGGTTTTCTTGGCTGTTTCTTTCTCCAGTTCATTTTTAGAGATGAAGAATGGAGGGGGGGGTTAAGTGACTTGGCCAAAGTCAAGCAGCTGTTAAAGTGTCTGAGATTTGAACTCAGGAATATGTCTTCCTAACTAACTAGGAAGAATAACTTCCTAACAGGTACTTTGTCCCTGTGCCCCCTAACTGTCCTTATGATTTCATAGGAATTAACTCACAGATGAGGAAGATCCCTCACCAGTGCAGGTCAGCAGCTTCACTGCAACTTATAGTCTTAGGAAATTGCTTAGAGCAGGGATACCAACCGCAAATGGAAACAGAGCAACTAAATCACAGCTAAGGATCCCTGCAGGCTGCATACTGACAGTTGTAAAAATGTAACATTATCTATGTTTAATTGCATTTTAATTTATTTTGTTAAATATTTCCCAGTTGCATTTTAATCTGGCTTGGATGCACTTGGTAGTACGGCAGGGCACATTTTCCTGAGCCCGTTTCTCGCCTCTGGCCTGGATCACAGAAGGATTAAGTGATGACCAAGGTCACAAAGTCAGTAGATATAAGAGATAAGACTTTAATTCAGGTCTTCCTAGTTCTGAGAATAAATATATAGTCATTATACCATGAATGACTCGCCACAGTATTCTTATTATAAGTTAATTAATTATTGTTAATTAAGATCCCCAATCTACCTCTCTTGTTTTATCTTCCACAAAGCCCTTTTATGTCCCCTTGCTTGAGCCAACCTAGAACCATTTGGAGTTCCCAGAACATGTCCTGTGACAGCCTGACTCCATGCCTCGGCACAATCCATTTTTTACCTCTGGCATGCTACCTTTCTTCCCTTTGAATTATACCAAATCCCTAATCATCTTTCATGGTCCACCTCAAATGCTATTTTTCCCCTGAATCCCTTTCTGAATGACCTGTCCCCAGCTAGAAAGGATCTCTCTCCTCCAAATTCATTTGGTTTTCCTTTTACTCGGCATGCTGTGCTCACCTTGGTAGTATATCCTAGCTTACAGTAGAATTATTTGTGTGGATGCCATATTTCCTCTATGATGTAAAAATTTTAGGCATGGTACCAAACCATATTTTTCTCTTGGTCCCCAATGTATCTTAACACAGAACCTTGTGTATTGGAGTTGGTCACCATGCTGATTGATTGACTGACTGATTCAAGAGATGCAGTGTGAGGGACGTTGTAGGGCTGGGAATGCTTCCTTTTGGCTGAGTCACACAAGAACAACAGAGCTACTGGAAGAGAGGGAAGACAGTGCACATAAAAAAGACAAAAACCCTTGTCCTTTTAGAAACCTTGGGGAAATTAAGGGTCTCAAAGCACTTTGCCTATGTCTTTAAAGTTGAAGAACAATTCTACTTATTTTTCATATGGAAAAACTGAAGGGTTTGAGGGTGGGTGATGTTAGAAATGTGATGCCAGTCTGTAGTTAGGTCCAGGGGTCATAACTCCCAACTCAAGACAGTTAAATACCAGATCATTTTGCCATATGCTAAGGAGAGGACATAAAATGAAGTAGAGAATAAAGTGGCAAGTCACTCCAGGATCTTTGCCATGAAACCCTAAATAGGGTCATAAAGAGCTAGACATGACTGAAAAATGATGGAAATTAGGGCAACTATGCATAGTAGATAAAGTGCTGAGCCTGGAATCAGAAAGACTTATCTTTCTGAGTTCAAAGCTGGCCTCAGACATTTATTACCTGTGTAACCAAGTCACTTAACCCAGTCTGTCTCAGTTTCCTCATCTGTAAAATGAGCCTCAGAAGGAAAAGGCAAATCACTCCAGAAGCTTTGCCAAGAAAATCCCAAATGAGGTCATGAAGTATCAGACAGGACTGAAAATCACTGAAAATACTGAAAGGAGAACTTAACCCAAATAACATAAAGACCAAGAATTCCTCCTACATAATCAGAAACAGGGAAAAATGACAAATGAATGAATAAATGAATGATTCCCAGAGAAGGGGTTTCTTCCCAGAAAGAAGACAAAACCCCTGAAAAGAACCATTCCTTGAGTTGAGAGTCAGAAAATCTGGCTTCCATCACAATCTATTTTATCTTAGATCACATAATCTATCTGTATCTCAGTCTCCTTATCTGTCAAATGTCCCAGTATGTTAGAGATTATCTCTAACATTAGAGATTATCTTCCACTCTCTTGTTTTACAGATACTATTTAACCTCTCTACCTTACAAGGGTTTGTCAGGATAAAATGAGACACTTTAAATGTTCCCTACTTTCAAATTCAAGATGTACAGTTTGACATGTTAAACCATTTCCTGGGTCTGGGACAGCTTTAAGGGTACCTGACCTTTACATTTTGTTGACAACTTTTGATACTATGGTTTCGGATAGTCTAGAGCCCTAGAAGGCCTTTCTTGTTCAAAAATTAGCAAATATTATAATATATTAGCCTTTAAGTTAGATTTTCTTCCTGTTATAATTGGTGAATCTGATGGAGCATTGAAGAGAAGAGAGCTGGGTGGTCACTGGAGAAAGTGCTGAACCTGGAGTCACAAAAATGCATTTCCCTATGTTCAAATCCAGTTTTAGACTCACCAGCTGTGTGATCCTAGGCAAGTCACTTAATCCAGCCTACCTCAGTTTTCTTATCTGAAAATTAAGAGCATTAAACTAGATCTGAAGTCTTTTCTTGCTCTAGTTCTATGATCCTGTGAGTCTCCTATCCTGTCCAGGTGAATGGGATTAAACTGAGTGAAGATCTCTCATGAGAATGTGGCCTTGAACTATGCCCTGTGACTTGAGACTGCAATAAAAAGTTGAGTTATAGCTAAAAAGCTGCAGGTGTTTGATTATCCCGGATGAACATTTCCCTTCCTGTTTCCCCCTACTTCTTAATTAGCCCTTAAGTACTTGATGGGTAAAGAGTTTGTTATTTACTAGTATTATTTTGTTTCTGGAATGGCTTCTCCCCTTTAGAGTGTAAGCCTGGACTTCCCCAGACAATGGGAGAAAAGGTGAGAAAGGAGGGCTTCTGCTTTTAGTGTCTATATAATCTTGTGTTTTGCAGTTTGTACTTTGAACTTCTCTACTGACACTTTGTCTGTTGGGAGTTGCCCTCTCTCTCCAGATCTTAATAAATCCTTTTTTTTTTTTTAATTTGTTTTTTACCTTGAGAGTCTCTGATTTTAATTTGGGTAAGGAATTACCCAAATATATAGGCCGTCCTATATACAGGCTCGTTTCTCATCTGTAAGATAAGAAAATGCTGATCATTAAATGAGTTATAAGGAAAGTTCCACCTCTAAATCTTTGATTCGGAATCCTTAGAAAGCAACTGGCTCTAGGACCTTATTTTACAGATGAGGAAAGTAAGATATGGAGGGCAGGAATAACTTGGCCAAAGTCATGGAGTTAATTAGTAGCCTAAGCAAGACTCCAACCCAAGTGTCTTTACTCCATCCATGTCCAGACTGTCCTCACCAGGTGATAGGATCTTCTATGTGGGATTAATTAAGCAAGTATTTCCCCAGTATTGTTCAGGTGACCTAGAGCACAGTGCTTTGAAATATTAAAAATGTCACATTTATAATTTAAGGTGCTTCCTATCTCCACCTTAAAATTACTTTGTGTATATTTTGTACATCTCTTGTATTTACTTATCTATGTACTTGTTTTTTACCCTCCTCAGTTCTATGTAAGGCCTTAGAAGGCACTGACTATTGAATTTGTGCCTTTGTAATAATACAATTATAATAATAATAGCCATTTTTGAGCGCCTACTATGCTACAATCCTTACTGTCCCAAGCCCTTTACAAATATTATCTCACTTGATTCTGGGAGGGAGATGTGATTGTTATCTCCATTTTACTGAGAAACTGAGGTAAACAGAAATTAATTGAATTGCCCAAGATCACACAGCTAGTAATGTCTGAGGTTAATTTTGAACTCAAGTCCTTCTGATTCTCGGTCCAGGGCTCCATCCATTAATATTAACCAACTGCTTTTGTATCCTCAGATGCTAACATAAATGCCTGGTACATAATAGGCCCTTAACAGATGACTGTTGAATTGAATTAAAATACCATAAAAGGTAATCATCAGACATCCTATGAAAAGTGGAGATAATAAGCTGACTTCCCAGTGTTGCTGTAAGGATCAATTGTTTATTTGTAAATTACTTTGCCAACCTTAAAGCCTATATAAATGCTATTATAAATTAACTATTAGCAATTGTTTTAGCTACCTCCTTTTAACCTAAACTTTTCAAGGAAGATTTTAGTGTCTATAGATGATATCATTCTTGGTTTTCAAAGCCCTGAGGGGGCCTAGGAGATGGGGAGCACCAGAGGGAAGCACGGTTCCATTTTCACATAAGGTGATTTCTGGCCAGGATGCTCAGTCCTGGCTGACTTGGGATGATCCTGAGAATTCTCCAATGTGTGGGCTCCCAGAGTGGGTGTAAGCCAGGCAGCAGGCGATCTTCCTCCCCAGCATTGCTTATACTCTTAGTTACTGGCAAGGAGCTGGGGAGCTTGTGGTAGCACTCCCAACAGAACACAAATAATCCGCCCACAGCATTTGCCACAGCTGGGTGGTGAATATAGCCACAGTGGAACCTAGCCATGACTGAAAAGTGATGGGGGGAGAAGGAGGAGAGGAGGACAGAAGCAGACGAGGGGCGTCTTGCATGGCACTCACTGCCCTCGTGAGATGCCCTCTGGAGTCAGAGGGGAAAGGAGGGGTTCTGCTGGCACTGTGCCCCAAAGGAGAGGGTCACTGAAGGCTGCTGATGTCTGAATCCCTTTTTCCAGCTCAACACCAGCTAAGGACAATTAACCTTTGAAGGGACAGCCAGATTCCTGGAATTAGCAGCTACCTCAGTCCTCTCTAGCCATCCCATCTTCCCCAGGGGCATCCTCCTGGCTGCCACTTTGTTTTAGCCTCAGCAAGTTCAAAAGGGGAAGGACCTGCCCCCAGCCAATTTGCCATCTGCCTGGGTTAGACCCTCTGACCTCAGGCCCTGTCCCTCCCTTGCCTGGCTCTTGGACAAGGAGCTATTTTTGTTCTCTGTTCTTGCCAATTCATTAGTGGTTTCTGTTGAGCTAAGCTATAGACAGATGAGATTTGGGAATAGGGGTGGGAGGAGAGAATCATCAAGAACACTTTTGTTGTTGTTCAGTCAAGTCTGACTCTTCCTGACCTGGTTTTCTTGGCAGAGACACTGGAATGGTTTGCCATTTCCTTCTCCAGCTCATTTTACAGATGAGGATACTGAGGCAAAAAGGTGAAGTGAGTTGCCCAGGAGTATCCAACTAGTGTCTGAAGTCAGATGTGAACTCAAATTTTCCTGATGCCAGCCTAGCCCTCTATCTACTGTGCCATCTGGCTGACCAAGAAGACTTCTGGTCCCTCCCTCCCTTTAGAAAGGCTGCAACAGACGGTAGCAGAAATGACATTGGTTTTGAGTAAGATTGGGTTCGAGATTACCTTCTACTATTAGCTATTTGATTTTGGTCAAGTAACTTAATCATTACCAGCCTCACTTTTCTTATTTGCAAAATGAAAAGGCAACAAGAAAGAACAGAAAGAGTATTGGATTTTTTTTTATATGGGAAATATTCTTTTTTTTTTTTAATAATTTTTTGATAGAACGCATGCCAGGGTAATTTTTTACAGCATTATCCCTTGCATTCATTTCTGTTCCAATTTTTCCCCTCCACCCCTTCCCCCAGATGGCAAGAGTCCTTTACATGTTGAATGGGTTGCAGTATATCCTAGATACAATATATGTGTGCAGAACCGAACAGTTTTCTTGTTGCACAGGGAGAATTGAATTCAGAAGGTATAAATAACCCGGGAAGAAAAACAAAAATGCAAGCAGTTTATATTCATCTCCCAGTGTTCTTTCTCTGGGTATAGCTGCTTCTGCCCATCTTTGATCAATTAAGGCTCGAAAGAGTATTAGATTTAAAGTGAGAAGACCTGGATTCAAATCATGGCTCTGACAACATATTATCTGTGGGAACTTGATCAAATGTTTCCTTTATAGACCTCAGTTTTCTATAAAATGAGAGGACTGGATTAGATGGTATTCAAAGTTCTTTTTATCTTTGAATCTCTGATCTGATGAAGCCCTGCTAATTCTCAATGTTTCTTTGTGAGACAAAATAAGATCATAGGATCATAAACGTAGAGTCGAAAGGGATTGTAGAAGCTATCCAGCATCATTTTGTAGATAAGGAAACTGAGGCAAAGAAGTTAAGTGACTTGCCCAAGCTTACATAGCTAATAAGTAGTGGAGCTGGATCTGAACTTGAAATGCCAGAAAAACTGAGGCAAGATAGAGATTAGAGAGTTTTTAATATTTTATTTGGTTTTCTGAGAGGGAGAGATTTTCTGAGACCAAAGAATCCATTTTGATCCCAGGGCTGAATCAGACTTTCAGTCTCAAAGAATCCAGCAGCGAATGTCAGATGAATTATATATGGCTCTAAGCTATCAGGGTAGACAAAGGCAGGGGAGGAGTCAGAACATTGGGATCAGGAATTTCCAAGAAATGGACCATCAATCCAGTTCTAACAGGTTGGGGAATAGGATTATAAATTCTTACAAATTTGGAGTTAAGGAAGTGTCCAACTAGAGCCAGGAAGTCTGGAGAGATAGAGGTAGTATCTGAGATAGGACATCTGGAGTTTTATGACTCTTTTGAAATGTCAGAGTGGCCAGCTACAACCCTAATTATCTCAGTCCTAATGGTCAGGAAGAAGGGTTGCAAGCAGGGGGCCTGAGGCAGAACAGTTCAGGGAATGTGAGGCAGGACAATTTAAAGAAACTGAGTCCGAACAATTTAGGGAAACTGGGACAGGACAATTTAGAGGAACTGAGGCAGGACAATTAGGGAAACTGAGACAGGACAATAAAAGGGAACTGTGGCACAACAAACTCGGGTACTCTACTACAAATCCAACACATTTCTCAATGTACCATGGTACCTCTCATAAAGATATATAAGCATGTTACAGGCTCCAAGGCACTATGCAAATCAAAGGCACAATAGTAGCCACAAGAGAAGAAAAGGAAAGAAGCAGAAGAGGAGGAGGCAGAGAAAAAGGAGGAAGAGAAGGAAAAGAAGGAGAAAGAGGGGAACAATAATAACAATAAGGAAAAAAGGAGGAGGAGGAGGAGAGGAGAAATATTTACAGAGTAAACTAAGGTAAACAAAGTGCTTTTCCCAATATCTCATTTTAACTCACAACTCTATGAAATCAGTACTGTTTTATCTCCCATTTTACAAATGAGAAAACTAAGCCAGAGCATCTTAGTGCCCAGGATCATACAGCTAGTGAATATTTGAAGCTGGATTTGAACTTAGGTTCCAATGAATTATGTGAACAATGAATGTGACAACCTGGATGAGTATTAGACTTAGAGTCAGAAAGTCCAGCATTCAAACAGCAACTGTTTGAGGTACTCTCTAAACCACTCTCTAACACTTCTGTACTAAATTTCAGCCAGTTGCTATCTGCCTTCAAGGAGGGAGTTCCCAAATGGAGAGATTTCTATTCTTTTCTATTCTTTAGCTCCCTATTATCAACTTCCAATCATTACTTTTGTTCACAATAAGTTCCTTAGAGGCTGCCTTTGCTGAAGTCCATGCTTTGGATTTCCTTTGAATTGGGACTTTAGAGCCGGAGCAGCTTCATATTGTTAACAAAGAGAGAGTTTCTAGAGAACTGGAATATCCGCCTTTATAATTATGATCTTGATGCCTACTGAAAGTCAGGTTAACAATTTCTAGAAACTCCTTGGGGAGCCATTCAACTGGTCCTATGTCAGTCATTTGACTTCCACCATTCTAGTTCAGAGACTACTGAAATGACCTCCAACCTGGTCCCTGTATTCCCTTCTAGAAGGAGAAGGTGGTATAAAAGTTTAGGTGTACACAGGTATAAAAGTCATCTTCCCACTTCTTCCTCATCCTCTCCTACTCAGCTCCATCTTGCAATCCCCTTACTCTCACACCCAAGTCACTCTTTGTTGCCTATTAGATAAAATATAAATTATTTAGTGTGGAATTTAAGGCTCTCCACAATCTGGCTTTCCTTTACATGACTCCACATTCTAGTCAAACTGGACTATTTGTTAGCTGTTGCATCTCAGCCTTCATTCCTTTGCATTAGAGCATATCTGTGTTTTTTCTCTTTATCTCTGCCTATGTAAATCCTTTTTTTTTTTTCTTTACGGTCCAGTTTGATGCCATCAAAGAGTTCCCTGGTCCATCTAGCCATATGGTGTGTTAACTTGTCATAAACGTGCAATGAGTTCATGGAGAACAGGCTACTGAGGAGCAGGTACCTTTTGACCTGGGAAAAGTCAGTATGGAAACTCTTGGAAGTGGGGACAGCATGGCTGAGAATGAGGGACTGCTGGTGGTGAGCTGGCCCCAAAGACCCCAAAGGGGTTTTTGCCTAATTTCAACTCCAATGGATGCCCACGGAGGAACTGGAATCCACCATCCCCTGATCTCTGCCTCTCCTGTTGCTATCTGGATAGTTTATGTGATACTTATATGATCATTATAATAGCACTGAAGCTCTTTTTGGGGGCTTTTTTTCTATTTAAAGTTCTATTTAAGTTCAAAATGAATAAAAACAATTGAAAAAGAGATGATGTGTGTGATGAGTATAGACAAGTTTTACATATGAAATGATAGAGAGTGAAATAAGGAAAGCCAAGAAAACGATACACATAACGACTACAACAACATAAATGGAAAGAAATACCATGAAAAAAATCACAAGCCACTGTTTCAGAATTATAAATAACAATCATGTCTGCAAGGAAGAAAGAAGTCTCACCCCACTCTTTTATAGAGATTCCCAAGTGTTGTACATTGCATGTATTTTCTTACTTTTTCTCTTAATGATCAATTATGCTGATTTTTCCCTTTATTTTCTTATTTTCTTTTTCTCTTAAAAAAAAACAATTTGAGGGGCATCTAGGTAGCACAGAGAATAGAGCAACAGTACTGGAGTCAGGAGAAGCTGAGTTCAAATCCAGCCTCAGACATCTGATGCTAGCTGTGTGATCTTAGGCAAGTCACTTAACCTCAACTGCCTCATTACCCTCCCTTTCCCAATACAATTTGATATATTGAATAGCTCTCTGGGAGGGGGAGAGATACTCAGGGGAAATTACAGTAATGTAAGAAAAGACACAAATAAAAGCTTATTTCTCTTTATAAAAGTATAGTTCAAGGTCACATTGGCTTGTTTAGTGACACAAACAGGATTTAAACTCTGCTCTGCTATCTCAAAGCCACTTTCCATATCTCAAGGACCCATGATTTTGTTGATGTGAGACACGATTTCCAGTCACATGATTCTCAACCTTCTTTTTAGACTTTAGTAGATGACTGAGAGTTGTGGATGAAAGCATCATCACTTGATAATGATCCTTAGCCGGCAGGTGCACAGTCCGTACTTGGAAGAACTGCCAGCTTGTCGTCAGTAAAATCTTTGAGATCAGAAGAGTGTGGTAACATTATAAGCGTTTGCTGTTTCCCTTATCATCTATCTGCCTTACAAAACTTTTGCCTGACGCTTCTACTCTTTCAATTCCTAAAATTGCTTTCTTTCTCTTACTCCATTTTGAGACCTCTACTTATATTCTTACCTTAAAACTATCCCCCTTTCTAATATAGGGATCCTCAGATTAAGTCAATAGCGAGGTCTTATCATTTAAAAAAAAACATAGATTTGGAGGTAAACTTTTGGATTTAGAAGTAGAAGAACTGTCAAATCCAACCTTCCATATTTTATAAATGAAAACATAGAGGCACAGAAAGGTAAAGCTACTTGCTTAGAGTATTATAGTTTTAAGTAGCTGAGGTAGAATTTGAATTCAGGTCTTCCTAATTTTACCTTAGGTACCTCATCCACTACAACATCCAGCCTTTCCAAATATTTAAATTCTAGAGCTAGACAGACCCTTAGGAATCCCCTGGAGTACTGGGTTTGAAATTCTTTCACATATTGGAGTCTTCTCAACCTACTGGTGCCTCCCTCCCTAACTACCTTGAATTTTTTATAATCTGTTTATGCTTCCATATGTACATTCTGTCTCCTCCAATAGAATTTGCATTCCTAGAAAGCAAGAATTATTTCATTTTTTATCTTCCAATTCCTAGCACTTCCTACATTGTAGGTGTTTAATAAACTGTTGTTGATTAATTAGTTGATTTGATTTGAAGTCAGAGAACTGAGTTTCAGACATATCATCCCTTCAATATCAAGACAGTCACTACTATTCTCTGGGGCTTCATCTATAAAATCAGGATTTTGAACTAAGGGATCCCTTAAGTCCTTTTCAGCTTTAAATTCTAGGATGCCTCTCAACTTACAAATGAAATCAAGACCTAGAAATGGCAAGTGATTTACCCAAGTTGCCATAGTGAATTAATGGCAGAGTCAGGATTTAAGATCATAGATTCAGAGCTGGAAGGTATCTTGGAGACCATCTAGCGACTTTATGAATGAGGAAAATGAGTCCAGAGAGTTTGGGTGACAAGATCATAAAGGCAATAAGTAACAGAGAGGGGATTAGACCCTAGTCCTTGGGCAACAAGCCCAGTTTTTCCTATTATGTTTTGTTGCTTTTCTTCCTCCTTGATTTATTGGCTGAAGGATGGTGGGATGAGTGGAAACATTTTGCAGTGGTCTGAATTATGACAGCTAAAAGTGGTTTGTTCTCTGTGGGCAAGATGGAACTATCCCAAAGAATATTGAGTTCTTCATCCACTGGTCTGTGAAACTAAGAAAAGAAGTATTTGAACTCTGGGAAAATCTTCCCAATGGACTTTTTTTGCCCATCAATGACACACTTTCAATTGAACACACACACACACACACACACACACACACACACACACACACACCCCCTCAGATATTTTGGGTTACCCAACTCCCTCCTAGTTCATGTCTATATAGATGTCCTGGTCCTAATTAGTGTTGATAGAGAAATAATGAGGACTATCTCCCTCCATCATAGAGAATACATAAATTGTTTAATCATTTCAACTCAGAGGAGAATACATAAATTGTCTAATCCGCTCAACTTGGGCAATTAAGAGTTAAATGCTTACTGTATCTTTAAAAAAAAAAAACTCCCCTTCTACAACTCTGTTCTCTTCAAGACCCATTAACTTGGTCAGGCAGGCTTTTGTGTAACATCCTGCCTTCTTGGCTTATAAAAAACCCAACCCCTGCTGAGCTCCCTCTAAAGCTTAGTCTTCCGCTGGGACAGAACCTTCTGATTTGAGCTGTTTTGAATTAGCTCAGAGTGAAAGCTTTTGTCACTTCTTCAGCTACTTCCCATTTCTCCCAAATTCCCATCAGGGACTGCACAGGACGTGGACCCAAACAAACTCCAAACTGAGCTAGGCTGAGATAAGGTGCGGTCCAAACTTGGTGGAAGGTATCAGAGCAGACTGTGTGTTACCTGATTGAAGCTTCAGAGTCAGGGATTCACCACTAGCCTCTGCTTGGAGCCAGAATCTGTGCAGAGTAGTGATTCCTCCCTCCCATCACACAGCAGGAGCATCCTTCCCAACAGTCTTGGGATTACTACAGGAGGGGGCCATCACAGGCTTTGAAGATACAGGAACTTTGGGTATTTTTTGACCTTGAGAGGAATTGGTTCAGCCCAGTGAGTGACTCTCCAATCTCAGCTACCCCTGGGTCAAAGATTCAAGCACCAGCCATGATAGATGAAAGCATCAGACTCTATTACCATCTAGTGACAACCCAAAATATAAGAAACAAGATATAGCATGTGTTTCCTGCTGCCAAGAAGTCAAACAGATGCAGGCCAGATCCTGCCAAGATTTTTCCAGGCACTGAATAAGATTTCTCTCTTTTATGCTATGATAGTGAAGGTGATGAAGTATTTATTAAGCAACTACCTTGGGCTAAGCACTGTCAGGACAAATGAAAGGCATAAGCCCAGATTTCTTGGAGATAATAGAATAAGTTGACAAGACAGAAAAATTGGTAGTTGGGGTGGGCAGATATGGACTATGAAATTCCCTTTTCCTCCTCAGGCAGTAGATGACAGAAAGGCCTCAGGAAAAAGCAAAAAGTTTAGGGGGTCAGGAAGGAAGGAAAGGGAGCAGTTTGAGTGTCAAGATTATAGTAGACCTGTTCAAACTATAGAAAAGGACTATGAGACTTGGGGAAAGGCAACAAAGAGGGGACATCATCATCATCATCATCATCACAGCTAGTATTTATATAACACGTGAAGCATTTTACATATATTATTTCACTTGATCCTCATAATAGGATTAGCCCCATTTTACAGATTTTACAGAAATGGAGGCAGACAGTGGTTAAATGATTTGTCTAAGGTCACATCTAATAAATGTTATTATGATCCTCATTTTACAGTTGAGGAAACTAAGGCAGATAGAGAGATAGATTAGCGGCTCAAACTAGAGTTACACACCTAAAAAGTGTCTGACATGTATACTTACTTTTGTATTTAATTTATACTCTAATATATTTAACATGTATTGGTCATCCTGCCATCTAGGGGAGGGGGTGGGGGGAAGGAGGGGAAAAATTGGAACAAAAGGTTTGGCAATTGTCAATGCTGTAAAATTACCCGTGCATATAACTTGTAAATAAAAAGCTATTAATTTTTTTTTTAAATGTCTGAGGGAGGATCTGGACTTCTTCCTGATTCCAAGTCCTGTACTCTATCCACTCCGCAATGACTTCAGAAGGCAAAGCACTATTCAAATACAAAACATTTTTAGGGATGACCGTGATATAAAAGATAGAGAGACATGTCTGAAACAGAGGGGAAAAAACAAGTCCAAAAGTTGAACACATGTTATTGATTCAGAGCTAGCCTCCCTCTCCCACCTTGTGGACCCACAAGTACTAGGAGAGATAAAAAATGGGTTGATGGGTGACCGGATATTGTATAGGAGAAAGAGTCAGATAGTCTGGATAGTTTGGATTTCAAAGGAGAGGATCTGGTGAGCAGGAGCAAATAAGAATTATTTTATTATATTCACTAAATATCTATGATGTATTGAAGAATCATCATTACTGAACACAAAGGTCATAATATTCCTGAGCCTCAATTTCCTAGAGTTGAACAATAAGGCCTCTGAAACTTCTTCTATCTCTAAATCCTTGATCCCATGATTCAAAGTGATTATTTTAACAATACTGAATTTCTAAGATGTATAGAGAACTCATGATTCAGAACTGAAATCACTTAATCTTCCTGTACCTCAGTTTCCTCTGTTGTAAAATGAGACAGTTGGATTCTATGACTGCTAAGGTTTCTTCTAGCTCTGGATATATGAGTCTGTGAGTCGAGGTCTGACACTCCCTTGTTAGTTCATCTCATGCAAGTTCATTTAAAGCCTTTTAATTCTCAATTTTATCGTTTATAAAACTGTGGCAGTCATAGTTGCACAGCCTATCTTTAAGGGTTGTTGTGAGAATGATGAGAGATTGGTTATGACAAGCTTTGTAAAGTGCTACATAAATGAAAGTAATTATAATTCTCATCAGAATCATGAATTCTAGGGAAGCTAATTAGTGAAGCGGATTGCTGGATTTGGAGTCAGCAAGATCTGAGTTCAAATATGACCTCAGACACTTACTAGCTATGTGACTACAAGCAGGTTGCTTTACTTCTGCCTCAGTTTGCTCAGCTGTAAAATGGAGATAATAATCACACGAATGTCCAAGGATTTTTAAGTTATAAAATGAATAATATTTGTAAAGTGCTTAGCATGGTGCCCAACACAAAGTAAGTACTCCCTTTCTTTCCTTTCCTTTCATCTCCTTTTGTTTCTTTCAGTTTTTTCTTTCCTTTTTTTCCTCCTCTTCCTGCCTTTCTTCACTTCCATTCTTCTTCCCTTTCTCCCTCCTTTTCTTCCTTCCTTTCTTCTCTTCATTCCTCTTTGCTTTTTTTCTTCCTTTGTTTCAACATTTTCTTCCTTTCTTCTTTCACTTCCATTCCTCCATTTTTTCATTCATTTCCATCTTCTATCCTTCCTTCCTCTCCTCTCTTTCTGTCTCCCTCCCTCTCTCCCTTCCTTTATTCATCCCCTACCTGCCTCCTTTTCTTTCTCCATCTTTCCTTCCCTATATCTTTCCCTCCCTCCATTCCTTCCTTCCCTCCTCCTTCCTTACTTTCTTTTTCTTCCTTCATTCCTTCCTTCTCCTCCCTTCCCTTTCCTTCAAACCTTTCCATCTTCACACCTCATGCAGACTCATTTTTGGCAGGTGTAGCCAATGCACCTATGAATAAGATATGACAGAAGGATCCACTCAAAGCCCTAGTATACTGGGCAGCAGCCCAGCATTCCATGATGGAGCAGAAAGCTATCACTGTTTATTTTGGTTGGGCCACAACCTCAGGTAGGACTAGCATAGCTGGACAATGTGATATGATTAGATATGCACATGTCATACCACCTGGGGATAGAGCCCATCCTGAGCATAGCTTATTATCAATTACCCATTTGGTGAATTCTCCAAGGCTAATTGTTAGTCCTAGTCTGCCTTCTCTGTTATTAGAATCTTTGGGACTAACCTTTCCCCTTCTGTTGGCGGGTGTGTGCTCACTGAAATGTCACTCTGCAAAATTAGGATGGTAAATTGGCTGCTGAGAAACGGAAGCAAAATAGAGAGCCCAGTCAAATGAGAAGCTGGGAAGACTAGGGGCTTATCTATTGTTCTGGATCATCTACTCCTGCTGCTCTCTATTAGTGCAGACCCCAAGGAGTTGACTCGATTTGTTCAGTGTGCCACTGAGAGAAATGGGGTTACCCAGTTAGTGGGAAAGGGGCCACAAGGCAGTGGGAAGCATTACCTTCAGATCTTAGAAAAGAACTAAGGAGGAAGATGCATGATCCAGAAGAGAGGAGATCAGGCTATGAGCTGTAAGGTAGTGGATAGAAAGAAAGTGAGAATGAGGTGGTTCAGGCCAGTTCCAATGGTCTTGTGAAGGAGAGAGCCATATGCACTTAGAGAGAGGATTGTGGGGACTCAATGTGGATCACAATATAGTATTTTCCACTTTCTGTTGTTGCTTGCTTGCTTGTTTTTTCCTTTTTGATCTAATTTTTCTTGTGCAGTATGATAATAGTATAAATATGTATAGAATATTGAAAATTATCCATGTATATATTTTGAAAATAAAAAGTGTTAATCAAAAACAAAAGAAAGAAAGATAGAAGGAGAAGGAGGGAGGGAAGGAAGGAAGGAAGGAAGGAAGGCAGGAAGGAAGGAAGGAAGGAAGAGAGAAAGAAGAAGAAAGAAAGAAAAGAAAAAGGGAAGAAAGGAAGAAAAGAAGAAAGAAGGTGAGGTCCAGTCAAAATAAGAGAAAATAAAAGAAGAAAAAGAGCTTTAAGTCTAATGGACAGGGAGAAGCAGACTTACCCTTCATAAATGGGCATTGGCCCTAGTGATACATTCTCAAACCATTTTCTTCTTGGACATTCACCTTTGTCCTTTGATGGTGAGAAGTGGTGCAGGAAAATCCTGGTTATCTCATGTTATGGTCTTCTTTCCTTCCTCTATCCTTCATAAATCATTCAACTCACTCATCCGTTTGGAAATGGCTGAATAAATTATGGTATATGAATGTAATGGGATATTATTGTTATATAAGACACAATCAGCAGGATGATTTCAGAGAGGCTTGGAGAGACTTACATGAACTGATTCTAAGTGAAGTGAGAACATTGTACACAGCAACAGCAAGATTATGCAGTGATCAATTCTGAGGAATGTGACTTTTTTCAACAGCGAGTTGATTTTGGCTAATTCTAATAGACTTGTGATGGAAAAACCCATCTGCATCCAGAAAGAGAACTGAGGGGATTCAGTGCGGATCACAACAAAGTATTTTCACCTTTTTGTTGTTATTTGCTTGGTTTTTTCTTTTTTAATTTTTTCCCTTTATGCTCTGATTTTTCTTGTGCAGCATGATAAATGTGGAAATATATATAGAATTGCAAATAAATACATAAATGAAAGTAAAACATTTCACTCATGTGCCCGAGACTTCATGAGACCTCTAACTAGAGCTGCAAGGCTACCAATCTGACATCCACGTTCTGGCGGAGTCTACCCTCATCTCCATCCAGCTTCTGGCCCTGACTGCAGGCAAAGGCTCAATTAATTGACATTTACCAGAAGTGCCTGAGCACTTTTAAAATAAATTCCTAATTTGAATATTATTTTTCATCACACATCAGAGTCTCCTGAAACTTGTCTCCCTCCCCTATTCTTTTCTCCTTCCTTCTCCTCCTACCCCCCATTAGTCCCCAAGTAGTTGGACTCCACCTCCGCTCTGAGCAGTGTGGGAGCTGAGAGAAGTTTACCTAGACAGACTAGCCTTCTTACACACACACACACACACACACACACACACACACACAGAATCCCTGCAGAGTGTGCATTGTACTCTGGATTTCCAGGGTTAATTAGCCTGCAGCATCCATAGGGCTGCATTTTCCTTTAATAGCCAATTAGGTCTTGTTAGCTCTATTGTCATTTATAGGATGAAGCAGAAGGCAGTTCCAGGGGCTCAGACTCTGCAGTGACCTTCAGACAAGACCCCCTCGGCCATCACTGTGGGCATGTGCCCCACTAGGGATCCTGTCCCCAAAGGGGCCTCCGATGGATCTCTGTGGGGGAAACTCTCCCCTTGGGGAGCCCAGGAGCCATCTGTCCTTGGCGGGGAGACCTGTGGGAGGTTACCTGATGAGAAAGGGTCCAATCTGTTCTTGGTGCCTCGTAATGACCCTTAACGACGCTGCTCACAGATGCGTCCGTGGGCAGCGATCTGCATCGAGCCTCCGTCTGCCAGGGCCCGTCAGCGCTCTGCAGGACCGATCAATATCCAGCCGCGCAGGCTGGCTAATGACATTGCATTTTACCCGGGTCAGGAGAGGCACCGGGTCTGGGCTTCGGTTTCCAGGCAGGGTCTCTCCCGTGCTAACAAGGGACAGCTCCCTTCCAGATTGTCTGCCGCACAGTCACAGGCTTCCTAGACTTGGCAGCGGTGGGGAGGGCAGGACCCTGCAACCTGCTCTGCCCCGGACTTCTGCATAAATGAATGCTCTGACAACCCTGATCTCCAGTGCCCTCCTAGCTGAAAAGCCTGCGTCTTCCTCTTTCCACAGAAACCTTTATCCGTCTTGAGTCTTCAAAACGAGAACAGGGAGCTGGTCCCATTCACAGAAGCACCCTACTTCTTTCAAAAGAAATATAGAAAACAGTCTCCTAAAATTCTCCCTGCAAGGACAATGGGATGAGTCCAGAAAAGGGGCTGGATTTAGAATGAAAGAAGAGTTTACTAATATGAGGGGGGAGGAAGGAACTTGGGGAGCAAAGAGCCTAATTACAGGAAAGCTGGGAGTGAGAGGAGGGCAGTTTAGGATAGAGAGAATGTTGCCAGGATACATAAAACAAGCCAAACAGATCGCTTTATGAAGCTCAATTTCCACAGGTTCACTAAAGGCCCTTGGCCTATTTATGAGCCCAGTGGGGTCATAAGCACACAGAAACATTCCCAGCTATAAACACAGCTCATCTTCCTATTGCATCAGCATGGAGGGCACAGACACACACCTTGGTTAGCTCTGAGGATGGGGCTGGGCAGTGGGAGATGTTGCAGGGGCAGGAAGTCTAAGGGCAGGAGCCTGGGCTTCATCAGGGTTGAGAAGGATCCTGGAAAGTACCTGGGACTCAGAGCCAAACTATCTTTGGCTGGGGATTGTTTAAGAACTTTTAAAATGCTCTGAAAGGGGAAGAAGAAATAATAAAGTGTCTGTGATTAAACCTGAAGATGATAAACTAAGAGGGATTGGAAATAAGAGAGAGGCGAGGGAGACATTACAAAAGCTGAGGAGTTTTATGAACTCTTCTTCCTTCCTTTCTCTATTGCTTCCCTAATTCCTTTCTTCTTCTTTCTTTTTATTTTATTTTTAAAGATAAATAAATTTTAAAACTTAAGGTTTTTTTTTTCAATTATCAAGCATTTCTTTTTTCTCTCTCCCAGTCCAACTGAAAGAAAAAAAATGAAACAGAAAAAAAGCTCTTTTGGGGCTTCTCTTTTAAGTAGTAAAGCATCAAGTAAAAATAACTCATTGTTGGCAGGCCTTTGGAAGCCTTTAGGTCTTAAATCAAATGAGCCTCTTCCACCCTGTGTCTCACCAGTGATTTCTGGTCATTGCTCTAACAGAAAATGAGTAAGCTCCTTGAGGGCAGGTACATTTTTGTCTTCCTATTTTCAAATACTTGTTTCATACTCATTGATTAATTGAATGTCCCCAAGACCAAGTTAATAGCATTAGATATTTGACGGTACTGTCTCTATTCTCCCACCCCCTACCTTTCACTCAATTCTGGAGATGAATCAAAATTTTAAAACATGAAGAGATACTAAAGATCACTGAGGCAAATTTCCCCTTTTATAGAAGTTAAAACTGGGCCCGGACAGGTAAAACCCAAAGTTACAAAGACATTCCATACTGGGGATGCTCTATGTAGAGGGAGTTCATACTTTCTGCTGCAGTTGAATAGTCCCATTTATCTACCACCATGCAGGCACACATGCATGTACATAAGAGCATGTTCCAATGCATATATTTACCCATGCATGTACATACACACATTCTGCACATGCACATTACATACTTAGGCATCTACTTAAATGACCTTCAAAGTCTATTTAAACTTGAGATTCTTGATTTTATGATTCTAGAGCCCGGATTAAAATACAGACCTCCTGATTTCAAACCTAGTGTTCTTCCCCCTTACAGGATACCTCCTAAATATATCCAAAATGAGCTTAGAGCTGTTAAGCAAAAACTCTGGCCCAAAGAGTCTGATTCTCACTGGGTGAACAGAGCTGGGATTCTGCCAGTTATCATTTCAGAAATTTCAAGTATTTTTCTGGCAGTCTGAGCAGGGGATGGTATCTTGGAGAGAACAATGGATGTAGAAGGCAGAAGACTCAGGTATGAATTCTAGCTGTGGGACTTTGTGCGAGTCCCTTCCTTCCTCAGTTTCTTATTCTGTAAAATGAGGATCAGAATGTATGCATCACCTAACTCATAGACTGGCTATGAGGAAAGTACTTTGTAAACCATAGAAACAAGTATAATAATTGATATTTACAGAGTCCTTCAGGACTTAAAAGATACTCTACATATATTCACTCCTTTGATCTCCAAGAGGAACTGTAGGTAAGAGCAAGGACTGTCTTTTATTTATTCCTAGCACAGAGCCTGCTGTACAGTAGGCATTTACTTAATAAGCATTTGTAATTATTATTTTTAAGCTCTTAAGAGACAGCATGACAGTAGAGTTCTGGAGTCACCACCTAGATGAAAATCCTGTCATAAATACTTATTACTGGGTGACCTGGAGGATTACTTGGCTTCTTAGAACCTGTCTCTCTGGTGAGTTGGCCCCAGAATCAGGAAGAGATGGGTTCAAGTACTGCCCATGATATACTAACTTTTTGACTCTGGAAAAATCCTTTAACCCTTCATTTTCCTAAGATGGTACATTACAGAAAAGATACCAACTTGTACTAATTGAGGGCGGTTTTTTCCTTGAAAGGTTTTTTATACCAATGAAATCACAAATCCAGTCCTTATTCCTAGGTTACAACTTACGTCACAGAACTGATGGAAAGAAATCTTTCTTTGCAACCCTCAGAATGCTAAGGTGAGTTATTGTGCTGCCTCCTGTGAGTAGCAGAGCAATGAGGCTCCAAGAAATGGCTGGTAGTGGAGCATGGAAGGAACAGCTAGTCCAAATATCACTGAAAACTGGATCATAGGTTGCCAAGGTCTATGGAACAACAGCCTTTCCCTACTCCTGAAAAAAAAAAAAAACAATTTCCATCCTCTCCCTTCCTTGAGTTGGAGGCAGGGAAAAAAAAAAGGATGTCTATCTACATTGAGGTCAGATCCAGTCTTACCTTCTTGGAACCTGTAGCAAGCACTGAGCTTTATAAACCAATTTTGTTTAGTTATTCAATATAGATAGTTGGATTCTAATAGATAAAGATGATAAGTTTGAGCTGAAAGGAGGTTTAGAACCTGAATTGAAGCAATTGTGTCCCACTGGGTCACTTCAGAAGGTAACTTAGAAATTTGGGAAGAAATCATATTTTCCTTAATAATCTCACCCATGTACATTACTTTCAGGGTCAGAAAGCATGATTGCACAGAAGTCTTGTGAATCTCACACTACTTGCCCAAGGAAGTCAATTAGTAAATACAAATTAGGGGCTTTTTGAGTTCATTATGCTACAGAATGCTAGGAAAAAACCTACTCATTCCATTCTTTGGAACAGCTTTTTGGCTGTCAATTTTTTCATTGTTCAAAGGCTCCAAATGACTACTAGTCCTGAAAACTATGCTACGGTACAATGAAGTGAATAATGGAAAGTGGAGTGCCAGTCATAAAATAGACAGAGAAGAAAAAGGTAGATTGTACCAGTATAACACCCTCTCTGGGACTAAATTCTTATTTGAATTGGCTTATTGGGTGGGTTCCCACAGTGACACATATCATTTCCAATGTCCTAACTCTGAAGATACTGAAGTTCCCAATATTGTCACTCATGAGCCCCTACTGGTGTGTGAGATAATCAGATAGACTTAAATGGTTATTTTTAGCAAGTAAATTTATTGAAAAGATTTATTAGAAATAGTTAACATAATAGCTTTTTCACAAACCAGGAATATAATTTTTCCCACCCAGATAACATTTCATGGAGAGTCTTAAAATGTTTAATGATGGAATGTGTGTAGAGAACTTATGTGGCCAAAGGATAACATCACAACTTAATTATTACTGGAAGTGTTCTTCCTTCACAGAGTGCTCTTGAAGTTAACTCTAGGGATCTAGAGTTAGGCTCTCCCTTAGGATTCAAATGTCAGTATCTCTGGTGAGTCTGTGGCTGGTAGTCTTTTTTTTTTTTTTTCTGCCCTAAGAGGGTCCTTAATAGTATTACCTTTACACATATCCATCTGTAAGCATTTCCTCTGTCATTGGCCACTACAACTTTGACAGCCACTACTACTTCCTTCAGCCTTCTGTAGGAATTTTGTTGTAAGAATAATAATTGATAATGCCGATGAAAACTAACACTTATATAGCGATTACTATGTGCCAGAAACTGTGCTAAGAACTCTACAATTGATAGTCACCACAACCCTGGAAGAAAGATGGTATTATTATCTCCATTTTACATGTGGGAAAACTAAGGCAAACAGAAATGAAATCACTTACCCAAGGTGACCCAGCTCATAAATGGTGGAGTCAGATTTGAACTCTCCCTGACTCGAGCATTGGCTCTTTAGCCATTGTACCAGCAAGCTCAGACCTTTGGATCTCTAAAACACATAGTCAAATGGGACCAGAAAGGAGAAAGACCTTCCAGGGGTGTCTGGAGCTTTTCTGCCACTAGACTGGCCTTTCTCTACACTGCATAATTGCAACTTGTTTTGCTATTTCATCCATAGGTCTAGAGGAGTGCGTGGTTCTTTCAGCCAGTTGTAAGCTATTTTTTGTCCTTATCCAAAGATCAAAGAACATTATTCTTTTCAAGTTGTCTATACCTAGTCTGCACTTCTGATTGAATGATTCAGGGGAGCTATCTGAAATTTCTGTACTTATTTTAATTGGGGGAAGAGTGAAAACCCTTAATTTACATTGGGATAGATTTTAAACTAACCTTCTGGGATTATTCAGCAGAGAAGAGGAAATAGACTTCTCCAAACAGGTATACAATGTTGTCTGTCTTTGATTGGTTGAAGTGTCACCACCTCTGATCTCTAAAGTGACCCTTTGGAAAAAGAATAAAAATTCTTTTCTTCTTCCACACATTGTTCTCCAGTGGCTGACAGGTACATTTCAGGCAACATGATTGACTGACTTTGATATATGTCAATCACCAAAAAGGTGGAAGAGGAAACTAAGAGAATGGGGAAAATTTAAATGGAAGAGAATGGATGCCCTTCCCCAAACCAACCTTCACATACACAGGGACAGTCAGAGCTTGAAACTGACAGTTTTATATATTTTGGAGTACCCATTTAAACTTTGCATCAGGCTTGCTTTGTTTCTTTTTTCTTTAACATACTAGTAAATTTGTATTTTTAACCCCCTCATTTCCTAGGTAAGGGAGGTAGCAAAAAGAGAAGAAAGAGTAAATTCCTTCCCAAAGCAAAGTCAGCTAAGAGGGAAAAATTTTAATGCCGTGGGAAGAAGTTTGTGTCAGTGACCCTACACTGTCTGAAGAAATGACTTAGACATTCAGTCTGGTTTGGATCATGCCCTTGTTGCTTTCCTACCTTTCTTTATTGTAGGTATCCCTCACTGATGCTCCTGTGACTGACTGCTCAGACCACCTTTGTGGCATTGGAACACAATTCAACATTTGGGCCTTCTGGCTCGAGAAAGAGCTGAAGAAGCCAAGGAGGGACCATGAATGCAAAAAAAGGCAGTAAAAATGATTAAAGGAATTATAAGGCTTGACCTATAAAGGGAGGTTAAAGTCACATAATATGTGGAGCCCAGAAATCAGGGACTTAGGGGACATGATAACTCTCCATAAATATGCAAGACAGGGCCACATAAAACTTGGAGAAGAATTATCTGATTTGGCAAAGGACACCATTAAAAGAAGAAATGGCCTGAAACTAAAATAAGAGAAAGTTTAATCGAAGCATTGGGAAAATTGGAGAGCAAAGGGAGGGATGGGTGACAGAACATCTACTGGTTTCAGTTGAGTCACAGAAAAGCCAAAGTACCAAGGACCAGGCTGCTGGCCATATTTTAGGGAATGGGATAGAAAGGCCCAATTTCAACCACTAAAATAGTTCATTGCAATGATGCTTCAGAGTCTCAAACTCCTCTGTCAGATCTGGTTCTGACTACAGCTACTTCTCTCTCTGTCTCTGTCTCTGACTCTGTCTCTCTCCCTTCTTCTCCTATCCCTTTCCCTCTCCTTCTCCTCTCCTTCTCTCCTTTCAACTTGAGTATTTTGAAAGAGGAAGGACAGATGCAGCTCATCCCAGCTACATCTGGCTACCTCAAATGACTGATACTTGACATTAATGAGTTCAATGCCGTGGGTTTCATTTCAATGTGGGCCAATAAGCTTTCCTATAATCCATGGCTATAGATTGATGGTCACAGTGCAGAACCAATGAGAAAGTATAGTTGGATCAATGTGAATCTGCCTCTATTACTACATGAATAACTGGAATGAGAAACCCCCATCCCCAATCTCAGTGATGGAGGGCTGTAGGGTGTTTTTTCCACAAGCAGAATGTTGGGACACTCTGTACATTCTGTGTGATAGGTAGCTAAATGACATAGTGGATGGTGTTGGACTTGAAGTCAGGAACACCTGAATTCAATGCCAACATCAAATACTAGTCATGTGACCCTAGACAAGTCACTTAACATCGCTGCCTCAGTTTCCTTATTTATAAAATGGGGAGAAGAGTAGCACCTATTAGTCAAGGTTGTTGAGAGTTCAAATGAAATAACATTCATACACACTTTGTAATTCTTAGTTTCATACATACTTGCACATACATCAACTCGTGTGACTCTCATAACAACTTCAGAGGATATCTGTAACTGGTCCAAGAAAGATAATTAGTATATAGAACCTAGGTTTTCTGATTCCACTCCCTTACAGAATCCTAGGGAAAACCTGCCCATTCCACTCAGAGAACATGATAACTCTTTTCAAATATTTAAAGGGGGATCACCTGGAAGAAAAAGTAAATTTATTCTGGTTAGCCTCAAAGGGAAGAACAAGGAGTAATAGGACATGATTGGACATAGTTGTCCATAGTTTTGGAACTAGGAAAGATAGGAACTAGGTGCTAGAGTGCTGTGTTGAGAGTCAGGAAAACTCATCTTCCTGAGTTCAAATCTGACCTCAGACACCTATAGTTGGGCAAGCCACTTAAATCTGTTTTCTTTAGTTTCCTCATATGTAAAATAAGCTGTAGAAGGAAATAGTAAACCAGTTCATTATCTTTGCCAAGAACATGCTAAATGGGGTCTTGAAGAGTAGAATATGACTGAAAGAACTGAACAATAACAATATAAAAAAATGGAATGGGTTGTAGCACTTCACAATAAGGCTGGATGGTTACCTGTCAGCTATGGTGTATGTAGAATCAGAACCATAGCTGAGACTTTTTGTTCATGGGACAAGTAACTGCAAATTGTGTGAGGAAATGAGAAAGGTAGTACATCCTGGGAGAAAACAGAGACTCCATGATTTATATCTCTGCCCACTTCCCTTTCCACAGGCAGTTTTCTATTGACAGTAATTCTACTTCATAAATAGGTACTAAGGTCATTTGGTATCCCCAAAGCCTGGAAATTGGAGAGTAGGGATAGATGGGGTAACTTATAGTAGAAAGAGAAATGCTTTAGAGGAAGAAAACTGAGAGAGAGCTGGAAGCCCAAACTCTCAACGCATCATGTGAGAGCTGGAAAGTACTTTAAGAATCTAGTCTGACTCCTCAATTTACAAGAACACAAAACTAAGGTCCCAATGGAAAGCAGTCACTTGCCCAAAGTCTCTGAATGAGGCTCATTCAACTCTTACTGAAATTGAGGTTGAGCCAAGGTGGAGTCAGATGGAGCCCAAATCTCATATACTCAAAGACTGTTGGAGATAATGGTGCTTTAGAGACCTCTTTGCCCACTTCCTCTGCTCACCTCACCCTGCCCCCATTCATAGAAGAGAAAACAGAAATCCTAAGTTAGTATAAGAGCAGGGACTGGATGCCATTTTTACTCACTTCAGATTAATGGTTTTTCAGCCAAAATGCGATATGGCTTGCCCAGAGAAATTGTCCCTCATCTAGAGCCACAAGACAAGTAGGAGAGAGCATTTCAGGCTTTCTAGATTTCCAAAATCACTCACCTTTTCTTATAATTTGCAAGGTAGAAAAGTTTAAGCTCTTCAGCAAGGCAAAACTTCAAGGAAGGAAACATATTTTTATTAGGTGCCTATTATGTGGCAGCCAATGTGCTAAGCACTTTACAAATATTAGCTTATTTGATCCTTATATCAAACCTGAAAGGTGGTTGCTATTAATATGCACATTTTATAGTTGGGAAAACTGAGGCAGATAGAAGTGAAGTGATTTGCCCAGGATCATATAGCTAATAAGTGTCTGAGGCTGGATTTGAACCCTAGATTCAGAGCTCTAATATATCCACTGTGCCACCTAACTGGAGAAAGAAAAAAAAAAGTCTCAAGGTTGTAAGAGGCAGAGGCATTTCCAGAAAGACTAGGCCCTCCAGTATGGATTCTGGAAATAGGATCCCTCCCCAGGTTGCTCTACCTAAAAAGAGCCTCACCCCACTTACTACCCTTCTTTAAGATTCAAAAAAGTAGAGATGAACTAGGAGGCTCAGAGCATCATTTCTATAGCCTTGAAACAGGTCAGCCTTTTCAGGGACTCAGGATCCTCAAATCTTCTTTCTCCCTTCACTACAAGGGGGTCCAACATGCTTTCAGCACTGGTCTCCAATGCTATCCCCAGATTCTGTACAGACATTGGGAAAGTTTGAGAATTTGGAGACAGTAAAATCTGAGGGAAAAGAAAAAGTCCCTGATATCAGGAGTTCCCCCAGGAAAGCATGATCCTTCAGCAGATGAGAAGCTCTGTCTTGACCCCTGCTTGAATTGCTCCCTTTCCACCTAGGCCAAGCATAGTAACAGAGGAGAGGGATCCTCTTCCAGATCAAGAGCTGCTGAAAGATAACTTCATTCTATCATAGAAAACTGGCAATGACTTCAGACCCTCTCATTTTATAAATGGGGAAGGTGAAATAACAAGACCCACCTCCACATTCCACTCTTGCGTTATTGGTTATAGGACAAACAACAGCCATAAGGAGTTTTTTACATTTCTTGTTTTGGAAAAATGTCCAGTCCTGGGTCATTCCCCTCCCCCCATTTCTTTACTAAATTTAAGTTTTTGAAGGGGATTCTTACTCAGATTTAGGTTGGACTAAATGATCTCTAAAGTCCCTTTGAACTGTGAGATTTTCTATGATTATGTCCAAGGCCTTTAGAGGCATGTTGCCTCCTATAAATGACAGAATATTCTCTTTGCAATGTTCTGTTTACATGATTTCTGGCTCACATAAATGCTCTCTCCTCACTGCACCTAAACTTTATTGTGTCATCAGCAAAAGACATACATACTGCAAGTACTGATCAAAGGCCCCTCAGTACTCCAAGGGTACAATCACACATGCCCTTTCCCAATTCCCATTCTCCATTTGATTCTATTATCTTCTCACTTGCCTTCAGATGTAAATCATTCTTGACTTGGAATCTCCCAGTCCCATTAGAAAATGATGAATTGTTTTCTGATCTTGTGACTGACTCCATATTGGGTTATCTGGATAGAAATGTAATGTGTTTGCTGATATCAAAATGCTGCTCCTCACCCAGGGGATTAACTCTGACAAAATCATTAGAAATCTGATGGAGTATTGGAGGCCTCCTGAGATTTCAGTACATTCATCCTTCAGTTTAATGAATGTCTCCCTCTGGGGCATATTACTATCCTCCACATTCATTTCCTGGGCTTCTTCCTGACTGGTCCCTCAAAGAAGATCTAGTGCTCTAGTGACTGGCCACCCCTAGGACTGGCTCACCCATGCATCAGGCTGAGCTATCGGGGCATCCTATAGTGCTCCAACTGTAGTAATCTCAAACCTTTTCTAGGTTAAACAAGAGTAACAAGCACAGTAGCTGATATCTTGTAGCACCTGAAGATGTACAAAGTGTCTTACATATATGCCCTCACCAGATCTTCACAACAACCTCATATATCACCAGAATAATTATCCCCATTTTACAGAGGCTAAAAGATGTTAAAATGCCTTGTAATAAAGAGAAGAACCAGTACTTTCTATTCCAAACTCAGTATGTTTTCCATAATTGCCATAGTTGCTTGTTAATCATAAAAATCTTAAGGAACTGAGGGTTAATTCTGTCTTGGAATTAACCAAAAGATAGTGCTTCTACTAAATAACAGAGATATTTTAGAATCTGGATGAACATGACATTGGAAAAATCATTCAGGTTTTCTAGTCCTCACTCTGTGGCACACAGAATAAAGGGATTAGACTAGATAAGGTCATTAAGGTGCCATTCAGCTTTAATACTCTAGGAGAGTGTCTTTGCCCAATACTTGAATTATTATATGGAGGGCTAAGATCAAGTCAAACTGAGGGGGTGCAGAACGTAGTCAACTCTCAATTACATATGTGTTGATTATGTATTTATGTGATTATGATGTGTTGATTTCCAAGAACCATTTAAAATGGAGGTTGACTCTCTACCCCACTGCTCAGAATGCTTTAGGGGTTCCTCCTCAGCTGCCTAGATGGTATACATTCAGAGAAGGCAAACTTATGTTAATAAGAGTCTGATTTATGTTATGTTAATAGGAGTCTGATAAAACATAATCAGGGAGAAGAATCCTAAGCAAAAAGCTCATGTTGCCATCCAAAGCCAATAAGAATGCTTTCTGGATAGCCTGCTGTTCTGAATTCCCTACATCACTGCTTTCCTCTTGCATAGGGCTTTGGCCATAGGAGTCCCTCAATAAATATCACTGAAATTGAATTGAATTTAAAGTAGAAGCTGATGCAGTTGCTTTTGAATAAAAAAAGATGATATTACTGACTCTTGTAAGTTTTCCTCGTATAGCAATGGATTGCATTTGGCCATCCTTATTCTATAAAACCAACAAAAAGCATCTGTTAGAGGTGACCAGAATTGGGACAGAGGCTGCTGCCATGTAACAGAGTAAGGCTAACATGTCACTAAGGGAATGAAAATGATGCTCTTATAACTTCCATAGTATTGTTGGGAGGATGTTCTTCACATTGATACAGACCCAGAATCCTCCACAATTTGATCCAATGATAGTCTTTGAGAATTGCTATGATCAGAATTTTCACAGTCTTCTGTCCAAACTGCTGATGACCCTCTACAGATTTAACCAGGTTAAATTATAGGCATACAATCCACCACTACATCTCCAGATTGGGAGAATCTGCTAGAGCTTGACCTCAAAGGCCTTTGGGAGTATATGATCACCTATATGCCATTATGGAAGCACCTGATTAGAACTTTAGTTAAATAATAATAATGATGATGATAATGATTCAATACACATTAACGTGACATATTCTTCCCAAAAAAGGCATGGTGCCTGAAAAAAGCTCAGTACAGTGAAAATAAAAATAATTTTAAAAAATGGCTAGCACTTATAAAATCGAACTTTAAGGTTTGCAAAGGACTTTACAAATATTATCATATTTTTTCATTACAAAAAGCCTTGGAGGTAAGTGCTATTGTTATCTTCATTGAGAAGGTTGTTGTTGTTTATCTTTCACTCTGAAAGAAGATCCTGGTGTCACAGAGGTGATATCATGACATGCAAGTAAATTGGATTTAAGTAAAAGAGGGCTGGGCAAGGTCACCTGCCTCACTTTCTGCTCTAGAGCCATCTGGGTCCAGTGACAAGCTCTAAATCAGATGACTGGAAATGACCTTAGAAAGTTCAAGATTTCCCATTGAGAAGAAAATTGAAGCAGTCTGAGATTAAATTATTTATCCAGAGTCATACAGCTAGTGTCTGAAGCCAGATTTGAACTCTGATCTTGATTTTCATGTTCTATCTACTATGTCAAGTAGGATGAACATAATCAGATAACCTGCTTTCAGATCCTGGTTTTGGTACTTGCTGCCTGTGTGATTTGGGGCAAGTCACATTCAATCTTTAAGCTTCAGATTGCTCATCTGTAAAATAAAGAGAGCTAGATGATTTTCTGAGATCTTTTGTTAAGTCTTAAATCTAAAGCCATAAGAACCTTGCAAAGCAGATAATGTGAGGTTATCATTAGCCTCTTAGAAATGAAGAAATATGGCTCAGAAGGGAAAAGTCACTGGTCTCTATTTTAACTGCTATGACTTAAATTCCAGACTTCAGACTTTTCATTATATACTTCGGGTTAGAAGCTGCCATCTTGGTCTTATTAGCAGAGGACTATTTCTTTTTTGCTACAAAAAGATGGAGGCATGACTAAAGAAGTAATTATTTTTTAAAGTACAAATGCAGAGATTTTATTCTAGCTGAGTTCTGGTCTTCCCCTAGTCTTATAAAGGATCACTTATCTACTTTATCAGTTTTACACAAGGAGATAAAAAAGCTTCCCTATCTACTCCAGGATCTCTTCTTTCTCTGAACTCTACTTCTGAATGCACTGTGTAACCGCATATATTCTTGGAGTGCACATTGTATCACTTTGTTATTTAACTTTTGCAGGTGTTAATCTTGTCTACTCAATTACATTGTAAGTTTTTGGAAGTGAGGGACCATGCTATAGTCTTCTATAGATCCCCTCCTTATCATCCTTGTCACAAAAACTGCACAATTATACATTTAGTATTTGGTGAGTAGTTGGTTAAATGAATGAATGTGAACAAATAAATGGATGAAAAAGAAGGCTCATAGATTCTATTTGTCTTGTATCTGGGAGAAAGGCAGATTGATATTTGCATATGCATGTATACAATTATATATACATATGTGTGTATATATTTTAACCAGCTTATCAATATAAAAGCATATTAATACTATATATTATATATACACATATTTGTATATAATTACAGATGTGATATATCCATGTGTATATAACACACATATGAATGCATTTAAGTAGATAGTATATATTATATATAATACACATTACACACACACACAAATATATATATATGTAAACTGATAAATGCCAATACACATTTGCAAGTTTGGGCTAGGTTTCTATATCTTATTAGCTTTCTATCCCATCCTGAGGGATAGGAGTATATATACGTACGTGTGTGTGTGTGTGTGTCTATATACATACACATATATGCAATACATATATATGCATGTGTGCATACACTCATATGCCCTCTATCTGCATGTATGTATATGTATATTTTTTTTGAGGAATTATGTAAAAGGAAGAATGAAACATTGGATGGATTGCTGAACTATATGTCAGAAACAGGTGAGTTCAAATTCTGCCTCTGAAATTTAGCCTCTCTGAAACTCAGTAAGCTCCCTCATCTGTAAAATGTGGCTTATCATTTCTACCCTCTGGCTTATTGAGAGTCAAATGAGATTAATTCCTTGGCAAACTTTAAACTTATGTAAAAATGAGTTAGTTATTCACTTTCTTCATCTGTAAAATGGGTATGGTTCCATTTTTACTCTCTATGGGGCCATGGTGAAGGGAAAGCTTTGTGACCTTAGAGTTCCAAAGTAGATTGAGCTTTTTTTGCTCTCAGTGCCCACCCACCCCTCCCACCACCCTCTGCCTGAATTGAGTTCCTGCTGGAGGACTGATCTCTGCCAAAGCTCCTTTCTTGCAGACAGCGCCTGCCAAGGTGACACCATCAAGCAAATGCCTTTTCTCCAATCAGTGCTCAGAGCTGACACCCTGATTTGCATTTCAATTTGACTTCCTTTGGATGGTTCCAGCCAAAGCCAGGAAATCACTGCCTGTGTCAGTCTCCCTCCGGTTATATTTTGCTTCTTTCCCCTCCTGGCCCCGATCAAGGGCTATTCTTTCCTTGACATCCTGCTCCTTTCCACAGAGAAAAGTCATCCTTTAACAGTGGTTTTATTGCCCGGTGATATTAACACAATGAAGGAAATCGCTGCTAATTTTTATGAATTATCTCATCATCTGCAGCTAATTAACAGCTGCTGAAAGAGCAGGCCTTGCTTTCCCTCAGAGAGTCTTTGCCTCGGAGCACTTCTGCGTTCTGCCCGGCCTCAGTCATCAGCTGTGGGCTGGGAGTGGGAGTGAATCTCTCGGCTGGGGTTCCATTGGGAAGGGGATGTTCCTGGCCCCCACCACTGCCTTGATCCTGTACCTCCCTGGCCAAAGGGCAGATGAGCATCTTGAAGCTCACCAGCATGTACTCAGCAGTTGCCTGGCTGCCTGTGATGGAGATGATTTAGGTTAGCTGGAAACTTTATTAAAATCCAATCTAAGTGGACTGCTCTTGCCCTCAGCTCTCATTACCCTCCCTTGGTCTCCAAAACTGAAGCCTCAGCCTCTATACTTCACTGAAGTGGGCCATAAAGCTAAGTGAATGGAGTAACCAACAGCTAAACACCACTTATTTAGAAGCTAATCTAGGCCCCGATGGAGAGAACACAGAGATCAAGAGAGGGGCCAGCAAGTGGGGAAGTTGGGGAGGGACAACCATTCCCTCCCTCTTAGTTTACAGACAAGAAAGCTGAGAACTTTGATGAAAGATATACAGATGATCCCGATTCCAAATCCTGTGTGTACCAACAGATGAATGAATGAAACATAAAGCCAGGATGCACCGTTCTGGGCCTTTGTCTCAGAAACTAAGAAGAAAAGGAGCATCCATGTGAACTTTTATTAGACATGAGATTGGTGATGGGTTAGCTTAATCTCTGGGTGATGGTATAATTTTAATGTCATTGAACTACCACATGGGACTGTGTAAAGAGAACACTAGAGTCCATCCAAATGTTGGTGATCATAACTGAATATACAAATATATACCAAAAGGGAAAAAAGACCCAGGAGGGAGTTTAGCCCAGGGGAAAGAATCAGGAGACCTTGGTCCCTCAGCTTCAGTTTCCTTATCTGTGAAATGGAAATAATAACATGTTACTTCCTTCATATGGGCTACTGTGAGGTTCAGGTTATGAATGGGACATCGACCTTAAAGTTATCATTACATCATGATGTCAGGATGTAAAGGACATTGGAGTGGGGAGAACAGAGCTTCTCTTAGGACCAGGAAGATTTGGCCTCAATCTTTAATGTGTATGGGCTATGTGATTTTAGGCAAGTCAGCCTCAGTGCTTTAGCCAGCTCTTCAAGATTTTCAGTTACAGAGAGGGTACCAAATTGTAATCGTAGAGGGAATTCCTCTGGGAAACTGCCTACACCAATGTAATTATAGACCCAGTTCCTATCCTTCTCCCTACTTAAAGAGCAGGAAGCAGCCAGGGTCATTGCTTGGAGACATTATCTCTGAACAACAGCAGTTAATTATTTGGAAAACAGAAATTTGGGAGTATGGGGTCTTAGATTAAGAGCTAAGTAGAACATCAGAGGTTATCAGGTACAAACCCCTCACTTTACAGATAAGGAAGCAGAGTCCCAAAAGAGGTTAAGTGAATTCTTTAGTCACACAGTTAATACCTTTTAGAAGTAGGATTAAAATCTGAGTTTTCCTGACTTCAAGTTCAGTGCTCTATCTACTTTATCACATGTTGGTGGGATCAGGTCAAGTCATTAGAACACAGTGTTATAGGTGTAAATGTTAAGCCAGTATTGGGAAAACAGGTTTAAGTTAGTGTCATCCTATTCAGGATCAGTGTATCATGGAGAAACATGGGAGCCGCATAATCCTAAATCATGTTCTCACAGAGCCATCACTAATTTGTGGGCCAGCTGTTGATGTCTTTGCCTCAGCTTCCTCATTATCAGGATGCAGCCTTTCACTGGTGCTTTGTGGAGCAATTACAGAAGTTGAAGATGTCCTATCTGCACAAATAACTCAGGAATAATGAATGGGACCTATTGAGGATCCACAAGAAAAGATTTTTTTAGAGTAAGCTCTGAGGTAGGAAAACAAGCTGGGAGCTGGAGAAAGACAGGGAACTCTGTTCTAGGAGGTAAGCCTGCAGGGGAGGAAGCTTTCGGTTCATTTATGTTGAAATTATACAGAGCAAGGGAAAGCAGAAAGGCTGGTCAGGAGGAAGGATTAAGTGAGCTAGAGAAGGAGGTTGGGGCCCTTTGGCTATATATATATCCCAAAATAGATAGGGAGGGAGAGAAGTGGGTTCAGGTTGAGGGAGGGCAAGAAAAGCCTCTGATTGGTGGCTATGTCCCAGGCTTTGGGATAAAGGAGAAAGGGACCTTCGTTTAGGAAAATGAAGATTTCCTAGGCACCCTCTTGTCCTTGTAATACCGAATTGAGTCTCTGGCCTTTTCAATTCTAGCAAAATATACTGTGTGAAGTGTCTGACCTTTCAAAGTAGGATGGTATGAGCTCCACACTGCCTCAGGTGGGCTCCCTGGGGTTTCCCGACTTGGACATCCAGCTCCCATATGAGCAGGTGTCATCACACAATCCAAAGCTGAAGCCACAGGGAACATCAGACCTTTCTAACCTTATTCACACACTCACACATGCACATACAGTTCCCCACGCCATCCTATTGTGTTGTCATCACTGCACATACAAATATTGGCTGCAGGGAGGTTGGCCTGGGGGAGTTTAAGGATGATATATGGGAACAGAAAGTACAGAAGAAGAAGGAAAGGGAAAAAGGAAGGGGAGTTAAGGAACATCACTAGGCAAGGGAGAGTGTGAGGAGGCTCATGAGTGAGAAAAGCAGGCACTAGTGGGAAAAGGAAAAGCACAAGATTCAGGAAAAGGAAAGACACACAGAGCAAGCATTGTAGAGAAGAGGAAAGAGCCCTGAGCAAGGAATCAGGAAAGATAAATTTTATTCCCAACTCAGCCACTCATTTTTGGACCATAGAATCCTCATCTATATCAGAAGGGATTGCACTAAATGGTCTCTCGTGCCCCTTCCACCTACAACATCTAGATTAAATGGAAAGAATAGAAAATATGGGCCATGCTAGAGAAAGGAGCAGGAAAAATTAAATCATGTAATGACTACACAAATATAAAGAAAAGTAATATTGAAAGACTTCTGAACTCTAATCAACTCAATAATTGGTGGTGGTGAACTACTGATGAAGAAGGAATGAATTGGGAAAAAAAGCTTTTTTAAGTACTTGTTGCATACAAAAAGTAAAGTAATCCTTATTTTCTAAAAGGGGAAAACAATACTTATAGGAGAGTGGTGACTTTCAGGCTTAGAAGGCAGTAAAATAAACCATAGGGAAACCAATTAACTGATCTTTCAAGGAGTGATACTGCTAGTCTGATTATTACAGGAGAAAGAGCTGGAAATCAGGGTAAAGGAAGGAGATTATATGGTGATAGACCAAATAGCATGGTGGGGCTGGAGGAACCTAGATATGGTGAACTCCAATAATTGGTGCACCAATCAGGAGCACAGGGTTTCAGGGCCTAGAAAAAGCCATGCATTAACAAATATGGCCAATGTATTGTGGGTTTTCTGTTGTACTTGTAGTTGGCTTAGCTGTATTTCTTTCAACGGAGGGTTCTATGTGTCCTTTGTTCTTGAAGAAGACCATGTCATCAGAGAGAGGATACTAAGATATGAGTTAATTGAAGTAAGATGAGGTAGACTGTGCAAAGTTACTACTCTGACTTTATTCTCTGGAGCCACCTAGATGCAGAAGGAGACCTTGGCTTTTAAGCTAAGGTCTCAGTTTGATGGAAGCCACATCCATTCAGTGATTAAAGCCATGGCTTCTTTCACCTAGTCAAAAAAAAAAAAAAAATCAATCTGGGAAAAGGAAGACCAAAACAGAAACAATTGCTATTTACATTCACTCTGAACCAATCAAGACCCAAACAAAGGATTACTGCAGTTTTGAGGGACAAGGAGTCACTGAATCTTTGGTAAATTAAAGTGAAAAAAAAAAAGAGAGAGAACACCAATCAGACATTTTTAAAGTGGGAAACAGATTAGGGAGAGTATTTTGAAGAGTACTGAGCTAATTTCCACTCTCAAATAGATCCTTAAGCTCTTCCCAGTTTATCTATAGCTAAAACTAAAGACCCCCATGGTAAACCCTGACTTTCTAATCTAAAAAAAAGTAAGCAAAAAAGAACACAGCCACTCATCAGCATTTGGTCTTCCTGGTTGTGACCTCTCCAGCCCCTGAAGTTGAAGCTCCATTGTTGTGTTCTTGGGACATTTGTAAAGCCTCATGTTTTATGATTAACTTGTGCTCACTAGCTCTGTTTGCTTCCATCTACTCTCTTCACAAAGGACTAAGAATGAACACCATACTGATAGCTCAGAAGGTTTGAAAGTGGTGAGTTTAAGAATTCATAGTCATAATAATTACATTTGGGGAGACGTTAGAGGTCATTTAGTCCAACCCCTTCATTTTACAAACAAACAAACAAAAAAAAAAACTGAAGTCTGGAGAAATTATGTGATTTGTCCCAAATGAACAAAATTGGGATATGGATGCAGACCCTCTGACTCCAAATTCACTACCCTTTCATAGTATTATATTGCCTTTCTTTTGGAATCACTGAAAAGAGATAAGGTATAGTATGTATGTCCCCATCCCTAGAATGACTTGGTCCTGAGTCTTTCCCAGGCCACTAGGAATGGAACACTAAGGGTCTCATTAACCTCTCTTCTCAGACTCCTTATACCCGATAAAATATCCTAGCTCGAGGAAAAACATCACATCTCTGAATATTCTTGACTCCAGCAAATGCTGCTTCCTTTAGTATGTTCTCCACTCCCACCTTGAACCTAATTGGGTTGATTCCATCCAGCAGGCCTTGCCAACCATCTTGTCATCATTTGTCCTGCTTCTGATGAGCTTCTTTCCACACCTGGATCCATACTTCTGAAAGCCAGAACAAATATCATCCTTTCCTGGAGGGGCTGAGGATGTTAATCTACTCAGCTTTAGAATTCTGGGCCAAGATGTCTTGATTGGTAAATGATTGAATGAAAACTCAACTCTCTGGCCACCCCATGCCATCAGACAAGATTAAGCTTTTCATTTAGCCATCTACCTCAGTTACTTTGTCATTTACCCTGATTCTTGCATAGTATTTTCTGATTCTTGCTCTGAGCTCAGTTCCTAGTGAGGACGAGGGAAGAATCTTGACTCTCCACTTGGAAAAGTAGAATGGGCACATCAATTGACATTAACTCACAAGTGACTCTACCAGATAACTCCCCTCCCCATAAGGGAAAGCAAGCTCCTTGAGGACAGCTTATGTTTCCATTTTGCATTTGCAGTGCTTAGTACAGTGTTGGCCTGGAGCCTGTTCATTCAACTTTAGAATAATGGAAAGCTAAGTCCAGATAAGAAGAAGATAGCACTCAAAAGCAACACAATCTCATTGAATTATCTTTTGTAAAGGATGTAAATTAAGGCAATCTTTGATAAAATTGATAAAATTGAGTTTTCCTGAATATGAACAACCTGATAACATTATAAAGCTTTGGTTATTGGATATAGGTAATTGATTCACTGGCTAAAGTTCAGTCATATCTCTGAGAGTCTTTGAAAACCACAAGGTAATCCTACTCTGAAGTTCTAAGAGTCAATTCTATAATCCGAAGAAATACTGAGCTCTTAAGGACATATTCTTTCCTTAGACAACAAGAGTGGGAAGAGAGCACTAGTTCTCTAATTATTGCATCAACAATTATATCTCACAGCAGAAGTATTTGGTCATGAAAGCCATGGATCTGCATGCAGATAAAAAGTGGAATTCAGGGACACTATTGCAACCTGGGGTTATTTCTTTGTATTTCCCCTTACTTGATTAAACCAACAACAAAAGTGGTGGGGTAAAATGAATGAATGAATGAATGAATGGCACTGACTTGCACCACAGATTTAGAGTTTTGAAAGCAGCTTATTTTGTTCCAGCTCATTTTGTAGATCAAGTCACTAAGACCCAAAGAACTTAAATGGTTTTCCTAAGGTCACAAGGTGTGAAGGTGATGAATTTAAGAGTACATAGTTATAATATTTATGTTTGGAGGGACTTTAAAGGTTATCAAGACCAAACCTTTCATTTTGTAGGCAAAGAAACTGAAGTCCAGAGAAATTTATATGTGGTAGAGCTCAAATTTTGAACCCATATCCTCTGCTGTACACCTAGCAACTTTTTCCACTGTACCAAGATGTCTCCTTAGATTCAAATTGAATTTTTGTCACTTATTAGCTATGTGACCTTGGACAGCTCACATATCCTCTGTGAGTGTCAATTTTCTCTTCTATAAAAAGGATGAGGGGGTTGAATGAATTTTGTCATCCCTTCCAGCTCCAGATTTTATACTTTCTGGGAATAAGAGGAGTAGTACTAGGCTTTGTCGGTCCTTATGGGTCACCAGAGCAATAAATAATTCTGCTGGCCCTTCTCTCCTGCCCAATACCTGTTTGAATATGAAGTGCCAAGAACACTTAACAGAGTTGAATAAACAGCTATAATAATATATGTTCAGCCATTAGCCACATAAGCAATCAAAGATCACTGCCATATGATTCCTGGTTAAACATCATTTGGAATCTAATAAATAAGTGGCTATAAATAAAATCTGAGTGCAGGATAGTCCCTCCAGGGCTGTTTGGGCTCAGCATTTATTTTTAGCCTAAAGGTATAGTCTGTAGACTCCCATGGAATGTTTTTAAGTTAATTTATCTCTCTAAAGTATTAGAAAGGGAAAAACCCTTTGGGAATGGTGAGGACATTGGTGGCTATGCTGAAGAGTCTTTTTGGTGTCTTTTAAGGAATAGGACTCTTAGGATCTGTTCTTTGGCCTTTCATCCCTCTCTTCCTCTTGAATCAAGAATTAATTAGCTAAAAGAAGGCCAGAGTAGCCAGCTCTGAGATTAGTCACAGAAGGCAATGATTTTTGGAAGGAAATATCAATAGCTGTCTTTATTATCCACCTCCATTTTAACATTTATGAAAGGTACTCCACACAATAACAAATCTCTGGTACAGGCAATTATAATAACTGACCATTTTCATTTTGTTTAGACTTACAATTTTGGCTGTATAAATAATTCCCTCTATCATTGCGGATCCATTGCTAGTCTTAGAGAGTTACCTGGTGTTTTCAGAGGTTAGATGACTTAATTCTGACCATGGTCATAGAGCCAAAATATGTCAGAGGTACACTTGAATCCAAGTCATCCTGACTCCAAAGCTATCTATCCATTATACTATAAACTATATTCTGTGCCTCTCAATTCACAGTACAAAGTGTTATTGCTCCAAATTTACAGTTGGGAAGAAAATAAGGCTCAGAAGTAAAATGACTCATCTATGGTCACATAGTAAGTATCAGAACCAGGAGGCAACCCCTGGTCTCCTGATTCCAAATTTGATCCTTTCTCCACTATTCTACCCAACCTCTCCTGGTACAGTGGAAAAATTCTGACTTAGAACTCAAAAGAGCTGGTTTCAGATGCTGTCTCTGGCACTTCCTATGTATGTGATCTTGTGTTGTAATTTCTCTCTGGACCTCAGTTTTCAAAAGAAAGGGTTAGACTAGACAGCCTCTGAAATCTCCATGATACTATGAGCCAATCTTTCATTTATATTCAAAATAATATATAACAAGACCCTCTATGACTACATCCTTTAAGGAAAGATAGAGGCAGAGAGAGCTGAGAACATGGTGTCTGGGCCATAGCAAAACTGATCTAACAGACCAAGGAAAGGATTAGAAAAATACATGTGTCTGCTGTGATCAGGTCTAATATTATTTCCATCATACCACTATACTTCAATTATTTACTCAATAGTTAAATATTATTATTGGGTTGCCTCTTCAAATAAGAGGAGGGTGCAGTATTCAGACATTTTGGTGGTGATACAAACCTGATTACTAATGATTCCTAATAACATAAGGCTAATTTTTAATCAAATATTTTCAGATACTTTCTATTCTACATTTAATGATATCACAAACAACTTAATGGGAAAGATATAACTGTTTGCTACCAATAAGTGTTTTATAATTAGAAACAATATTGGATTGGATAAAATCCTACAGACTGATAATATTTTTCATTTTTTCCCCTTATTTACATAAGATCGGATTTGAGGGATTGCTTCTGCTTATCATTTTCCCCTTAAAAATTCAAGAAATTTTCTTATATATTTGCTGTCTTGTGTTGGTAAATACCTTTGTAATGAAATCATGGCACGGTAATATACCCCACCAGGTGCTGCAGGATCAGGAAGAGTAAATCCAAATTGGAGAGAGCTATCATTACATTTTCATTTCAAATTATCTTTGAGATGTTTGTTCATTCAATTGAATTCCACAAACATTTATTAAATGCCTGTTAGAAGCATGGGATCATGTTAGGTGGTGGGGCTACAACGACAGTGCAAAAGCAGTCCCTACTCTCTAGTAGCTTATGCTCTACTTGAGGTAGTCATCTTCATATTAACACTTTTACTTCCCTCCCTCTTTTTTTAATTTTTTTTTTTTTTTTGCTAAGGCAACTGGGGTTAAGTGACTTGTCCAGGGTCACACAGCTAGGCAGTGTTAAATGTCTGAGGTCAGATTTGACCCAGGTCCTCCTGACTTCAGAGCTGGTGCTCTAACCACTGCACACATTTCTTGCCTCTTTAAAGCCAAATTCTCCAGAATGGCGATGAGAGAAAATATTTCCCAGAAAAATAAAAATAATAATCATTTAAATGGACCTCTGAGGCAGGCAGATGTTTGATAAGATGTGCTATAATATTGGATATATTCAATAAATGTTTCTAGATTGAGCCAACTTTTGATCACATTATCGATTGCACCAGTCTCAGATGATGTTTCACATAAGCTGAGCATATACACGAATGTGCAGTCAAGTCAGATAAGGATTCAGCTAGATCTGCACACAGCCAGTACCTGCAGGATCATTCAGGAGGCAGGAGGGACATGTAGCCAAGTGGGAGGGTTTGCTTTCTGCAGCTCTTGTCCTCGGAGAACACACCTTTGGAAATAACTAACAGAAGCCCAGTATTCTGAGGAACTCTTTTGAGAAATGCTACTGTAGGGAGAAGACATGGATCTGAGTCCTGACTTTGTTACTAACTAGGTGTGTGAATTTGGGCAAGTTCCATTATCTCTCTGGGCCTCAGCTTAATCATCTAAAACCTTCAAGACAAGTAATCATACTTGCATAAATTATAATGAAACAGGAAAGTTTATGTAAAGTACTTTGTAACCTCAGAGGGTTTTATAAATAGAAACTGTCTTTGTGGCGTTATCTTTCCTCTCCTAGAAGTTGCCATGGACAGAGATCAAAAGACTGTTTGGGGACAAAAACCTAAGACTTAAGGGAAAATGTTATTCTCTAGGTCTTAAGTTTTCCCCCTCTCTATCTTCTATTGTGGCCATAAATGACCATATCCTTTAAAGCCAGTCCCAGAGAGGATCCATGTGATGCAGACTCGGTTAATACTGCCTCATCATGCATCATTTTGAGATCCCAACATATAATAAATGGCCAGGTTACTAAATCAATCTGACAAAATATTTTCCCTTCCCTAGCCTCATCCCAGTAGTTTCTCCCAAGGAGGCACACTTTTGATTAGTGTAACATTGCCCTCATATGGCTCATTTCCTAGTGGTCCATGAAAAAATCATACTAGGCCCTTGAGTCTCACAGGCCTCTGGCCATTTAAGAACATTAGGCTGTCATGGCTGTCAAAAAAGCCTGTCTCAAGAGTTTCCAATGGAGACCTGATTGCATGTGATTTGCTTCCATCATTGCAGCCAGATTAGGTGTCTGTTTGCCAACATTCTAACCCCAGCTTGCTTTTCCATTCCAAGATTGACTTATACCAATCCCACTTTGTTGACTTGACCTGCTCCTCAGATTGGCTCTTGCCTTTCCTACTGACACAGTGTTTTTTTCCTCCCTACACGTACTGAATTCCCTGTGCATTATGGACTGTTCCCTCCTTCTAGTATGCTCTATACTTCATTTCTTTATTAAAATTTTTTATTTTTAAAACATATGCATAGATAATTTTCAACATTCATCCTTGCAAAATCATGTGTTCAAACTTCTTTCCTTCTTTACCTCCTCTTCTCCCTTAGACAGCAAGTAATCCAATATGTTAAACATGTGCAGTTCTTACACATAGTTCTTACATAGTTCTACAATTATAATGGTGCCCAAGAACACTCAGATAAAAAAGGAAAAAAAATGAGAAAGAAAACAAAGTGCAAGCAAACATCAACAAAAAGCATGAAAATGCTATACTGTGACCACACTCAGTTCCCACTGTCTTCTCTCTGGGTGTAGGTGGCTCTCTTTATCACTGAACAATTGGAACAAGTTTGAATAATCTCATTGTTGAAAAGAGCCATGTCCATCAGAATTGATCATCGTATAGTCTTGTTGCTGCCATATATAATGATCTCCTGGTTCTGCTTATTTCCCTCAGCATCAGTTCACATAAGTCTCTCCAGGCCTTTCTGAAATATCCTACGGGTCATTTCTTACAGAACAATAATATTCCATAACATTCATATACCACAATTTATTCAGCCATTCTCCAATTGATGGGCATCCACTCAGTTTCCAGTTTCTGGCCACCATCAAAAGGGCTGCCACAAACATTCGTGCACATATAGATCCCTTTTCCTCCTTTCCCTCCTTTAAGATCTCTTTGGGAATATAAGCACAGTAGTAACACTGCAAGATCAAAAGGTATGCACAGTTTGATAGTCCTTGGGGCACAGTTCCAAACTGTTCTCCAGAATGGTTGGATCAGTTCACAACTCTACCAACAATATATGTGTCCCAGTTTTCCTACATTGCTTCCAACATTCATCATTATCTTTTCTTGTTGTTTTAGTCAGTCTGAGAGGTATGCCCTATACTTCATTTGCAAATGATGAGTTCGTCAGCTGCCCAAATTGAGCTGCTACTGCCCTTTGTTGACCCTAGTGAAAAGCTATAATCTTGAAGAAACTCAGGGTGGCTCCTGATTAACTCTTTCTTTATCAGAGCCCTGCTCTAGGACCTAACATTAGGCATTCTATACTTTTTTTTGAAGAAGGAGGAGACAGGAATGTCCTGAACTTAATATTTATAGAACAATAGAATTGAAATTACCTTCCATTTACTCGATATATCCCAAATGAATATTGTTTGAATGCTGTTTCTCTTATTTCAACATGAGTTTTTTGGAGGTCAGGGACTAGTTTACCTTTAAAAAAATTAATCATCAACACAAAGCATAATTCCTGATACATAATAAGCACCTAATACATTCTCACTGACTGACTGACTAAAGAGAACCATAGAGATCACAGAAAAGCTACTTGGGGGTTGGCAAGAGTTTCAGACTCAGAATAAGAAGACCTGGGTTTGAAAACTGGCTTTTATTTATTAGCTGTTTGACTATGGGAAAGGCCCTTCACTATTTTGGGCCTCATTTTCCCTATATATAAAATGGGGATTAAAAAACCCAATAACTTGTGTTGAATGCCATAAAACTCACCTCGCCTCACAGGATTAGCATGATGAAAAGTGTTGCAAACTATAAAGGGTAACAGAAATAGAAGTTGTTCTTGTCATTACTATTAAACAATGACGAATCATCAAATCTAGTTCCTACCTGAGCTTGTGACCTTTGAGCCTCTGCTTGAAGAAGCTACCTATCTTTCTCTGATCTCTCTGCTGACCTCCAGTCTGGCAGCCCCAACTGCCTTTCAGAATCTTGAACTGAATCTCCCACAGACATCTTAAATTCAGCATGTCCAAAATGGAACGTATTATCTTTCCCATTAAAACCTGCTCCATCCTACCTTCCCTATTACTTTAGAGGGTAACCCCACCTTCCCAGTCCCTGAGGCTTACAGTTAGGAGTCATTCTAGATTCTACACTGTCTCTTGACCCTACCTCCATATCCAAGCTGTCGGCAATCCCTGTAAGTTTCACCTCTATCTCTATGAAGTTTTCACCTTCATGGATCTTTTTAATAAGTTCCCTTCTCTCCTCTGACATTGTCATCGTTCTAGTTCAGGTCCTCATCTCTAGGTTACTGCAAATACATTTTTCAGTCCAGTGATACTGACCCTTCTTTTCTGTTCTATGAATAAAATATGCCATCTCTTAGTCCCTAGCATTCTCTCTGGGTGTCCCCATGCCTGGAATGATCTTCCTGCCCTCTCACTACTGATTGCTCTGAATTACTTTAAATCTCAATTAAAATCCCACCTTCTAAAGGGAGCCTTTATTAACCCCTCTTGATTCCAGTGCCTTCCCTCTGTTAATTATTTTCCATTTAACCTGTATGTAGCTTGCTTTGCATATATTTCTTTGTATGCTCTCTCTCCCATTAGATTGTAAGTTCCTTGAAAGCAGCAACTGCAATTTGTCTCTTTTCCTATGCCTAGGATTTAGCATAGTATCTGGAATATAGTAAGTGCTTAACAAATGTTTATTGATTGATTGGAAATCCAGTAAAAGGGAGTGAAGAGAGCTTTAGAGACGTTCCTCTCCATTGAAATCTGTTTCCATTAAAGTCTGCCATTTGCTCCTAGTTTTCTGCTCCACCCTCACTTTACAGAGAACGAAACTGAGCTCCCAATATGTTAAATAAATTTTCTAATTAAAAGGTATTTATTAAACATCTGCTATATACCAGGAACTGTTCTAGGTACTCAGGATCAAAAAGTAAAACAGTTTTGCCTCAAAGAACAATTATGAGAAAATGACATATACACATATGTAAATATATAAAAACATATAAAATATATAAAATGCAATAAAATATATATGGGCAGAATTAAATACCAATTAATTGAGGAAGGGAACTAGGAGCCTGGATTGAGAAGTGGGGTTGGGGGTAGGGAAGGAAGGATCTGGAAAGGTATTCAACAAAAGCCACAGTGGCAAAAGCAGGACTAAAACTCAAGACACAAGGTCATAGATTCCCAGTTAGAAAGGACCTTAGAGGCTATATCTCTAGTTTAATCTCATTTTTACAAATGAGGAAACTGACACAAGGTCACAGATGGAATAAGTGTTAAAGGTGGGATTTGAACTAGCATTCTCAGACTCCAAATCCAGCATTCTTTCTACCATGCCATGTCCATTATATCACACAGCTGAATGGTATGGGAACATTTCCTGGCCTGTCATATGAAACTCATCCTTCATAGTTGGTAGCTGAGTGTGAAATTGTGTTCTCCCAGTGATTTTCCAGATTAATGAGTTTCTAGAGCTGGCCTGCCACTCTAAAGTTTCTAGAGCTGCTCCTATTTACCTTTCCTTCTACAAGGGCAAATCTCTCTGACATCTCAGTGACAGAACCAGGAGGAGAATAAACAAAGTATCTCCAGTAGAAGGCTTACTTCTACTTAAAATTTAAATCAGAAGACTCAGGTTTAAATCTTGACTCTGATTTTTTTCTAGCCATTACTAAGTCCGTCACTGAACAGCTGGAGATACAAAGAAAGATTAAAAAAAATCTTTGTTCTCAAGAAGCTCATAGTCTAATGGGAGAGACGACATACTAACAACTATGTATGAACAAGCTTTATATAGAATAAACTGGAAATAACCCAAAGAAAGAAGGTACTAGAATTAAGGAAGACCAGGAAAAGCATTCTATAGAAAGTTTGTTTTTTTAAAAAATAAAGCTTTGTATTTTCAAAACACATCCATAGATAATTTTCAACATTCACCCTTGTAAAACCTTGTATTCCAATTTTTTTTTCTTCCTCCCTTCTCCATCCCCTTCCCTAGATGGCAAGCAATCCAATATATGTTAAACATATGCAATTCTTCTTTATTTATTTACACAATTACCATGCTGCACAAGAAAAATCAAATCAAAAAGGAAAAAAAAAATGAGAAAGAAAAAAAGCAAGCAAACAACAACAAAAGATGAAACTACTATGTTGTGATCCACATTTAGTCCCCATAGTCCTCTTTCTGAATGCAGATGGCTCTCTCCATTATAAGTCTACTGAAATTGGCCTGAATCACCTCACTGCTGAGAAGATCCACATCCATCAGAATTGATCATTGTATAATCTTTTTGTTACAGTGTACTATGTTCTCTTGGTCCTACTCACTTCACATAGCATCAGTTCATGTAAGTCTTTCCAGGCCTCTCTGAAATCACCCTGTTGATCGTTTCTTATAGAACAGTAATATTCCATAATGTTCATATGCCATAACTTATTCAGCCATTCTCCAGCTGATGGGAATCCACTCAGTTTGTTCCTTGGAACAACAAAAAGTGCTACAAACATTTTTGCACATGTGGCTCTGATCCAGGAGGCAGAAATAAGGAAGAATAGCATTTCAAATATGGGGGCTAGCCAATGAAAATGAAAATGCCTGAAGTCAGGGAAGGGAACAGCATGGAGGCCAATAATACTATATCACAAAGTATTGGAAGGAGAGATTGGAAAGACAAGAAAGCTAAAAGGCAGATGATGAAAGGTTTTAAATGCCAAATACAGGATTTTATGATTTGTCATGGAGATGAAAGGGAGCCATTAGAGTTTACTGATTAAGGGGTAGAAAGTGACATGATTAGACTTTCACTTAAGGAAGATCACTTTGAAAGTCGAGTCAAGGATGGTCCAGAGTGAAGATAGACTTGTGGCAGGAAAACTAATCACTAGGTTATTTGGGCCTCAGTTTCCTATAAAATAAATGGGTTGAAAGAGTTGCTCTCTAAGGTCCTCTCCAGCTCTAAATCTTTTAATCCAAATTCAGACTGGAACAATGACTGCTGGTAGTGAGTTTCCTTCTAGCAAGGATGAAACAACAGCCTCTGAATCTTTGAAACTCCTTTCAGGACTAATCTTACCCTCTGGGAGAATATCTCTGTGACAATTTGAAAAATAGTTTATTAAATAAAGGGAAAGATCTTATGGGGGTAATCCATAAATAATTTCAGTCATTTGCTCTCTATTCCATCTCACTGACTAGACATTTCCATTTAACAACCTTAATTCTTCCAGAACTTTGGTTTTCCAAATTGGCTTCTTTGGGGAAGCTAACATTCAACCATCATTTTAACACAAAGCTCCATTTATTATAGAAACCCTCACAGCTCCAAGAAGTGCAGAAAGAATTCATTAATATTGTCCTTGGGAGCATCCTCATACCTCTAGTCCTTAGCTCCCACTGGCAAGGCCAGTTGGCAGTGGGCCTCGATAGAGCTCAACCAAGTTCTGCTCAGAGGGAAGCTCATATTGGGTTCCCCTTTGGTATGTTTCTTTAATAGGACTTTTTGCTAAAGCCCCTGGGGCTGTTTGCTTTCTTTAACTGTCATCCCAGGGAAAATCCGTGTTCTTTCATCTGTGAGCTGGAAGCTCAAAGTCTCATGTCGTTAGATCCCTGCCATTGGGAGAAATTTATGAGCATTCTTGGCGGCGGCAGCATCCCTTCCCCCTACTTCCAGCCTTTTCTGGAGTATCACCTGTTTGCTCCAGACACAGAAAGCAATAGCCCTCTCAGCACAAAGTCAGAGCAAGGGATAAAATAGGCTAGGAGAGTAAGGTTCAAGACTTGGTTCTGGTACTTGCTACTAGTGTGAATTTGACCAAATCACTTGACATCTACTAATCTCAATTTTCTCATATATAAAAAGAAGGAGTTAGATGAACTGGTCCCTGCTCATTAAAAATCCTGTGATCCCTATGACACTGAAGTCACAAAGCCCAGGATAGTATTCTTCTATTCATAGACTTTTACAGAGAAGATTCTGCTTTGATCCTTGGATATTTCAGTCATTTTTTATTCCGAATGGGCAAGAGATGGACCCTGATCATCAATGCTAAGTTTCAGAATAAACTGTGGATGGAAACAGGATGGTGATGGTGCAGAACCAGCTATAAATAGTAAAGGAAGGCTTCAGGAAGGCAAGATTTAAAAGTCAGGTTTTTAAATAGGGCAAAAAGGCATAAGTTAGTGGAGAAAAGGTGTATCCTACCAGGAAGCCCTATTCATATGGAAGGGGTAAATGGTCTATTGATGCATACAATCTATTTACTGTATTTAAACTATTTAGTAGTTATTTTTCTTTTTTTCTTTTTTTTGTTTTGATTGGGGGGGCAGGCATGTTAAATCTATTTGATCGGGAAATGTGGCAGAGAGCACAGAGGTAATGATAATGATGATGATGATGATGAATTGTTATCATATTATTATTTTTTTCCTTTTTATCCATGTATTCATTTGGTAATCTCACCCACTCCCATAGCATCAATGATCACATCTGTGTCAAAGACTTCCAAGCCTTATCTACCAAAACCTTTCCCTGAGTCACTCATATCTTCAAATGCCTGCTACTCATTTCCATCTGGATGCTACTTTACCCAACACCTGAAATTCAGTCTATACCAAACTTAACTCATGTTTGCCACTAATATCTCTTTCCTTCTCCAACTTTCCTGTTTCTGTTGATGGCTCCCAGATACTCAGAATTGAAACTTCAGTCAAAGAGGCTAAAAAAGAAATGGAAAAAGAGGAGAGAGAGAGAGAGAGAGAGAGAGAGAGAGAGAGAGAGAGAGAGAG
>MU174354.1:40945526-40959678 GCA_016696395.1 Antechinus stuartii
GAGAGAGAGAGAGAGAGAGAGAGAGAGAGAGAGAGAGAGAGAGAGAGAAAGACAGGGAGAAGAAAAGGGAGAGAAGAAGGAGGGAAGAGAACTAACTAGGGGAAAGTTTCATGGTGGAGATAGCAGCTGAGTTGGATTTTGAAGAAGAGATTTCAACAAGAAGGAATGTTGAGGGAGTGGGAAAAGGAAGGAAAAAATCCCCAGCAATGGAAATTATATAAGGAGGAGGGACAGAATTTCTGGCTAGAATTGTGCTTGTGGTAGACAAACTAGGAAAGAATAACTTGAATAAAATTGTGGAAGGAGAAAGAGAGAGAGAAAGGAAAAAAGGAAGATAAGTGTTGGAATCCTTACTAACTGCTAACTGATTAGAGTTGATCTAATCTTACAAGAAGATGTTTTGGGCAGAACCTGAAACAAGGTACTAAGTAGAACTAATTAATACAAGGCTTGTGTTCACACCTTTACTCATTGGAGTTCAATGAGTCCACACCTCCCTTGAAGCCCTTTGGGCCAGAGAGCACTATGGGAGAAAACCCACAATCCCTCTCTCTGGAAGGAGCATAAGTAGGCAAATGGGCCAGTCGAAGAAGGTTCTTCAGAATGAAGACGCTACAAGTCAAGATTTCACTGGAATGACATGAAGAATGGAGCTTGGTTGGAGGCAGAAGAAAGCAGAGGCAGAGGCTGAAGGACAGAACCTTTGGATTTGGAGACATCCGAAGGGCTCCAAGCCTCTAAATCGGCTATGCTCTGAGAAGAACAAACTCCAACATTTGAACTCTTAACAGATAAGGATGATAAAGAGGTGGAAAAGAAAGAAAAGGAGGAAAAAACGGAAACAACTTGAGAAAGAATATTGCCAAAATCAAGAAGAGGTTCAGGAAGATATATAGGGGGAGGAAGGAGGAAATGAAAGCCAGGGAAAGTAGTTTAAGTCAGGAAAAGATGAAGATCTTTGAATAGGAGATGTAACATGATATAGGCATATGGCTTATAAGAATGGGAGAGGGGGAGGAAGAAGAGGACAAGGAGGGGAAAAGAGAAGGAGAAGGGTTTGTCCCAATCCTTAGATTTCTAAACCTTTATTAAAGGTTGAGAAAGTTGATTTCCATGTGACTGAGGGATGATCCAAACCTTGTGACATCAAATTGGAGGGAGGGTACTACAGGCAAGGTAGTTCTTGTTTGGTGGTAATAAAGAAGTGCAAGCAAGTTACATGGCTAAGGAAGAATCAGAACAGAGACAAAATGCATACAGTAGATAAGCATACAGTAGAGGAAGAAAGTAGATGGATGACAGAAGGTAATTGCAGTACAGCTTGCAGTGCATCTCAGCTGAGCTTGTTCTTGGTGTTTCCAAGTACTAATCAGTTTGGAGAAGCTCTTAAAACACCTGACTGGAGAGAAGCCAAGAAGAAGCCTTGAACAAGCCTGATGCTGTTGAGCTCTTCAGCGGACAAAAGAGGAACTGCAAAAGATAGCACAAGGAGTTTTAAATGTCTTTCTCCCCATTTGCTGTAAATTTGGGGTGAGTCCATGCTTGGTTGTCTTAGTTTTTTCCCCTCAAAACAGAGCAAAATGAAGAGAGAGAAAAGAGGCCACTGACATTCAGATGGGAATTTCAAGCCTAATAAATAATTTCCATGACTATCTTAAAGAGGACTCACTAGAGAAGAAAAAAAGTTAAAGAACATAGGATTGAGATTAAAGAGATGAAGGTCCTAGTCCTGGTTCTGCCATTAATGAACTATGTGGCCTTGGCAAATCATTTTGCTTCTATGGATCTCTATTTTCTCGTTTGAATTGGATAGTTTCAAAATCCTTTTAAAATCTAATATTCAAAAATTTATGAGGTAGGAGGTCACATTCATGCCCAAGGATCCTAAATGAAAAGTGAGTGATTGGCACTGTCCATGGTACTAGGCGAGAAAGACATGAAGGGAACTTCAGCCATGCCAGTTAACATGTATGGCTTCTACGTAGGGAAGCTAGAAAAGCACCTGTTCCCCAAAGAACTGACTTCCCTGACAAGAAGGTTATTGCATGCAGAGGTAAATCCAAATAGCATGAAACTGTGCTTTGTGTTGTTTTCTGCTACATTTCCCCATCAGTGTGTACTTAATATGTCTGGCCAGTCCTACCCACCACAAACAAATCAATAACAATAATTCAGTACAATTTTAGGAAACACACACAAACAAGGCACAGAGGGGCTATTGGGAAGCCCGGCAGCTGGTCTATATCATCTTGCTATCCAAATACTCCTAGCCAGCAAAGCCTGGGTCCCTGTAAAACCAAGGTAGAATGCATGTCTGTTTATCCAAGTTAATGAAACCTAGTTTTAGCCAAATCTCATGTTTAGAGCCATGGAAAAACTATAGAAGAATACTTATGGAAATATATTATACAACTACATGAAATGCACACACATACATGTGCCTTAGTGTTTGTGGCTCAAATCTAGTAGCATTTCTAATTTATGTTGAATTTATTTTGTAGTACAGCATATGTCAATTGTGTCATAGAATTATGCAATATAATAGGTGAAAAGGAACCTCTTTGGTCATCTGATCCAACCTATACTTAAATAGAAATTCACTTTAAAACATTAACAAGAAGTGATCATACAGATCCCTCTTGCAGAATTCCATTGATAAAGAATCCACTACAATCTGAAACAGCCCTATTTCATCTTTGGTCATCTAAAAATGTCATTTTGCCTTATTCTGAGGCAAAAATTATCTCCCTAAAACTTCTACTCATTGAGTCCAATTTAGTTCTTTGAGGTCAAACTGGTCAAATTCCTGCTTCCGTGTGAGATCACTTAAATACTTGAAGATAACTATCATACTTCCCTCTCATCCCAAGTTTTTTCTTATTCACACTAAACATCCCTACCTTTAATTGACATTTACATGGAATGTTCTCCAGGACCCTCAGCATCCTACCTATCTTCCTCTAGACTATTTTCATCTTGTCATGGCTTTTCCTAAATTAGGCACGCAGACTAAACATAATACTCCAAACATGTTCTGTCCATGGAAGAGTACAGAAGAACAATCACTCCTTTAATCAGTTTTGTCATGTCATACAATTGACTTATATTAAGTTTTTTGGACATGGGCAATGAAAAAATTTGTTTTGCATGATTGTATATTTGTTAAAAGTTTTGTATTTTTAATGGGTGGAGAGAGAAGTAGAAGAAAAAGAAAGTAGATTTTTGTCAATTGAATAAAACAATATTTTTAAAAAATTCATACTAGCTTGCTTTTCACTAAAACTTGCCTGGCCTTTTTCATACTAGCTTTTCTCTAACAATGCTTTCTCCACTTTGTATTTTTGGAGTTGATTTTTTGAATCCAAGTGTAGAGCTTTACATTTATCTTTATTAAATTATTATTATTTATTAAATTTCATATTATCCAATTTTATCATATCATTCTAGACTGTCCAGATGTGTCTCGATCCTAACAGTCAATCTGTTATCTACTTCTCACAACCCTGCATTATCTGCAAACTTGATAAGCATAACTTCATTCCAGTCTTGATTTTTAATTTTAAATAAAAAAGACCAATCACACCATAGCACACTGAGGGCCTCCTACAGGTTCATATGAATCCATCAATCACCATGTTTTTAACAACAATAATTAAGACAGGCCCCTCTATTCCACTAATGCTTAGAACCACAAAAAGCACCAATCACACTTTCAACAGAAAATTGATTTATGAGCAGGAAAGCATCAATTGTAGCCAATAACCTTGCTAAAGAAACCCAATCTATTCATATCTAAACCTTCCTATAGCCAACTAATAAAAGCTGACAGAGTGCAGGATTTGGGGCCAGAATTATTCAAAGGGTCATTATCCTGTATATCTTCTTATCCTGTTAGGAGAGCAAATTAGTCAGAAAAGTCTTATATGTATAAGAGAATTCCCAAAGTCTCTTGTGTTATATGTATGGTCATGGAGAAAACATCATTTCATGGGCTCTATTCCAAGCTGGCAGACTCACGAGACACAAAATATATCAGAGCTGGGCGGTAATGATGCAAAAGATTAGTGAGTTAACGACAGTTGAATCCTGAACATGCTCTGAACCATTTAGTATACATTTGAGCATCACTTTGCCAGAGGTTATGAACTTGTGCAATCAGAAGTTGTGGGATGCTGACATTTTGGTGGTCCAGTCATTCAATCATTACCAAATCCACCCAGTGCTACTTCCATCCAGTTCATATTTCTTTAATTTATCTATAAAGATATCAGGAAAGATTTTATCAAATGTTTTACTGAAATTCAGACATATGAAGTCTATAAAATTCCCTTCATCTACTGCTCAAGTAATCCTATCAAAAGAGGAAATGAGGTTAGTATGGCATCACTTGAGCTTGATGATCTATGATAATTAATAGTGATTACCACTTCCTTTTCTAAAGTCTCATATGCCATCTCTTTAATAATTGATTATACAATTTTCTGGGAGTCAAAGTTAACTTTATCAGCCTTTTGTTAAAATAATTCACCATCTTTTCCTTTGTGAAAACCAAGTTTTTTCTCCATATACAGTACTGATGTACCCCTTCCTTTAAAAGTTCATTATATTTGGAGTCAGAATATGAGGATTTGAGTCTCAACTTCTTAAGCAAGTCATCCTACTTCTTTGGAGTTTCTCCTTCAAATAGAGATAATAATGCTTAAGTTACCATCTCATAGAGTTGTAAAACTCAAATATTATGAAATCTGGAAAGCACTTTGTAAACTATAAAGTGTTATATTCATGTTAGCTATTATCGTTATTTATGTAGCCAGGGGTTCCTTGGAATGAAATGCCAGGCCAGCTTGCGTAACTCCTCTCCCAATTCTCTTTTCTAGGAATGAAAGAGGCTCACTGAAAGAAGCTCTCTCATAGAGACTTGAGAAGAAACCTTCCCAGCAAAACAGCAAAATTGAGCAGAGCCATTCTTACCCTATTCTAGGTTAGATTACTATAGTCATTTTTGTTCTCCTCACCAGAAGATGGTGATAGAGTGATCAAAAGTGAGTGAGGAGAAGCTGCTGTGATAACTTCTTAATTGGTCTCCTTGATTCCCTTCTTCTCTTTTCCTTTCCAGTCCTTCTTCATGCTCACCAAAAATGTTTGACCAATTTGACCATAGTATTTCCTTTCTCAAAAACCTTCAATAGTTCTCTATTGCCCCTAGGTAAAAATAAAAATATTTCAAATTGGCATTTAGAGCCCTTCTACCCTCCACCCACCAATACCACCTTTACTTCATACTAATCCCTTTGATGAACTCTACATTCCAGTTAAACTTAAGTATTCCCCTAATAAAATTGGTTTTTCTTGGTCTAATTTTTCTTGGTCATCTTCCTATTCAATAAACCTCAGTGACTTCCTATCCTTTCCATGATCAAATATAAAATGATGTTTGGCTTTTAGAACCCTTCAGAACTTGGTCCTTTCTTATCTTTCCAATCTTCTCACACCTTACTCCCCCTCCATGTGTTCCAAAGATCCAGTGATACTGGATTCCTTGCTGTTCCTCAAACTAAACTCCTAACACTTTCACCGGCAGTCTCTAGTGTCTGGATCCCTCAGCCTTCTCATCTCCACTTCCTGGTTTCCTTCAAATATAAACTAGTGTTATCTTCTTCAAGAAACCTTTCCCAGTCCTTATTGATCCTAGTCCCTTCCCTCTGAGACTATCTCCAACTTTCTCTCTCTCTATTTTTTTACATAGTTATTTGCATCTTGTCTCCCCCATCAGCCTATGAGCTCCAGTTTTGATTTTCTTTGTATCCTTAGAGCTTAACACAGAAACCTGGAATATAATAAGTGCTTAGTACTTACTTGTTGAATGACTAACCTCAGTTCAAATTCTACCTCACACACTTACTGCCTATGCAATCTTAAACAAGTCACTTCACTTCTGTCTACCTCAGTTTATTTATCTGTAAATACTTCTCAGGGTTGTTGTGAGGACACAATGAGATAATAATTATGAAGCACTTTACAAACTTTAGAGTGCTATATAAATGCTAGTTACTACTGCCACTCCACAATGATGATGATGACAATGGCCACTACTACTACCATTCTATTCTCTGAAAACTCTATCCTACCACCATCAGCATGTGTGCATGTACACACACACACACACACACACACACACACACACACACACACACCCCTTTCTTCATATACTCAAATCTGTTAAGGGTTTCAGGCCTTCATTTTAATGTGTCTGTGCCATGCCAAGTGGCTAAATGAACCTTATTGACCAAAAATCACTTTATGTGATGGGGGGAGGGTTATGGGATAGACACTATCAGATTCTTAATGTCCCAGACCATCACTCATAAGGGACAGAGAAGTATCAGAATGAAATCAAAGGGCATATGAAAAAGACAGATCATTGAAGGGAACTGATGTATTAGTGGAAGCTTAGGAGATTTATGTGGATGACTCCACAGCCATAAATAAAATTATCCTCTCTTACCCCAAACTATAAAACTTGGATGGGGGGGCTGTAAACTGTATAGATTATGTGGCTGTAGCTCCCACCTCATGCCTCTTATGAATGAAAAACAGTGTCACATGTCTAGGTAATTGACATGGTCATTTCTTTATAAACATCCATATTTTTAAAACAAGACAAGACAAGGTGAGCTGGGGGATAGTTCAGCTAGATGTTTATTTATCTCTGGAATTTCTGGGTCTTTCTTCCAGCCCTAATTTGACCATTATGAAGGCTGAGGGGAGGGCAGACATTCTCAAAATAATACAGTGTGAGGAGTTGGGGTGTTAAGTATAATTTGAGAAAGAGCAATGAGTCAGTCTCTCCCCAATCCTCTTAGCAGTCAGAAAAAAGGTGATGCCATTGATTGCTATTCAGGTCCATCTATGTGGAAGGTTTCCTTCCACTAAGCATATTCACATGTGTTTTCTTGACCTACTTCTCTTCCGTGCTAGCCCCACAATTCTACTCTGCTCCCCTCTGGGTCTGCGTAATTAGTACCTCTCCCTCTGGAATAAGAAGAATCTAAAAAAAAAAAAACAAAAACTCTTGTATCCCAAAATAGCCAAGGAAAGAGCCAAACTGATATTCACATAAAAACCTTGTTTGTGGCCTTTCCTTCTTGGATTGATTCCCTGTCCCAACAAGGTATCAGATTTATGTGGACACATCACCCAGAAGACTTCTTTGATCCCGGTCAATTTAAAGAGTTAATGCTTAAACCTAAACCCCAGGAATGTTGGCCAAATGTCACCCAGAGAGGTAGAGATGGCTAGGGGATGGGGTTCTCCATTGTAAAAGTAAAAGAAGTGCCAGTCCCACTTACTGCCTCCTTTCTGGAAGGCAAGCATCAGGAAAGTCAAGATACTTGAGCATGACAATTTGTAGCTGAATCCCTTTCCGCTTCACATTAGCGACAAATAGAAATTGATGGGTTACCGCTTCATCCACTCATTTAGAGGCGGGGGAGAAAAACCTCAGAGCAAATGCTGAATAACTGTAGGCATCTTATAAATTAAGCATCTTAAGGATATGAAGCGTTTTGCATTGCTGCTAAACAGAATTAAATTAGTTTTTGAAGTTTCAGTCGAAATGAATGGAAAAGAAGGGTGTGGGGGAAGCTGTGGGATGATTTGATTTCTTTCCTTTTTTATTATTATTTTTGGAAGCATGTGGAGCTATAACCAGAGGGCAGCAAAAGAATATGGAGAGTATTGAATAGGAAATAAACAGGTCACTTGTCCAGGTTTCTTACTCAGGGAAACTGTCAGCACAAATTTTCAGAGAATCAATACTTCCAGGTAAGAAAGGCAAGTTCAGACTCTTTCCACAACTGCCTCTGACATGTGTTCCTTGACACATCTTGTGGCAGGGCTGGCAGTACTGGGGATCTTACTCTCTTGTGCACCCTTACTCTGCTCCAGATCTAGCTTGAATGACACCAGAAAGTAGGGAAGGGAAATAAGTGTGGCTGGGTAAACATCAGTGGGAGTTCTGCTAGCCCAGATGATTGTATCATTCATGCCCCCATAAATCAATTTAGGAAGACTAAGAGCTGACACATCACCATCACCACCACCACCACCTACAACCATCCCTCTTTCTTGAGCAAAGGCACTTTCTCCACCTTTCCCACCAAAATCCAACCAGCTCTCTCTTCTATTTCATTCAAATGTCTGTGGAAATTCCACCTCCAGCACAAAGACTTCCTGGATTCATCAAAGGACAGGTGGCTTCATCCATCAATCCCAACCCTAATTGGATTTGGAATCTCCAGTGACTGCTCCCTTTGTTCTCCACATCAAACACACCCTTTCTATGTTAGTGCCTTTACTGGCTAGTTTCAAAATATGAATCTTTTGCTCGCCTCACATTTGTTTTAATCAATTTTGCCCATCACTGGATGTTCCTTAAATGCCAGACCCTGGCTTAGGTATTTCAGGGCCAAGAGGAACAAGCAGTCCCTAGCATCGTAGGAGCTGGCAGTTTAACACAGGTTTGTTCTAGATGATGAACTCCATCAGGACAGGAGGCAGACCTATCAAATTCACTTCTGAACAGTACCTAACATGGCACCAAAGGGCAGTGAGAGCTACTAAATACTATTTACAGAATGCTTAGGTAAACAACTGAGACTTTTATTTTTGTCATATCTTCTCCTGATAAGATCCATGCTGCCTTATTCTTCCTCATTGGTAGCTCTCAATGGACATCACCATTCCTTTATCCCTCTTCTTCCTTGTCCCCCAGAGAAACTTGAATAGAGCTTACCAATCCTCAGGGCATGAGGGCTGCTGGCGACTGTCATGAGCCATACCAGAAGGAGCACCAGAGGCGCCAAGACCCGGGGCATCTTCTATGAATCCTCATGGAGCCCTCCGCTGGTCTGGGCATGACATAACTCTACAGGAGAAAGGGAGAAAGCAGAGTAAAGGTAGTTAGCAAGGGCAGTGGATATAATTCTGAACTCAAGGACTAGAAAGACTGAAATTCAAATCTTGCCTCAGCTATTTACTAGTTGTGAGAGTCTGGGGAAGTTATTTAAACTCTTTCTGCCTCGGTTGCTTTTATCTGTGCAATACAGATAAAATAGTAGCACATAACTCAAACTTATAAAGAGCCATGAGATGATATAGTCTAAACACATTGCAAAATTTTAATTACTAGCTTTATCATTACTGCTAGTGCTGTTATTGTTCTTGTTGTTGTTACATTATGATGGTTGTTATTATTATCTCCATTAGGAAGACCTCCCCTCCCCCTCAGTTCCAGGTGCTATATATTATGCTATATAGACTTAAAAACGAAGTTTTATCAGAAAAACTTACTGTAAACATTCTACCCCATTTTTTATTTCCTTTCTAGTCTGCCTGCATTGATTTTGTTCATGCAAAGCCTTTTGTAATTTGATGTAATCAAAATTATTCATTTTAGAACTCATAATGCTCTTTATCTTTTCTTTGCTATATAAAAGAGAATAGAAAGAACCCTGGACTGGGAGTCAATAGACCTGAGCTGACCTTTTGTCACTGATTTCATGTGGAATCTTGAACAACTCACTCTCTTTCTAAGTGTCTCAGTTTCCTTCTCTGTAAAATGGAGAGAGGGATGGAATTGGACAGAGATCTCAAAAATCTTTTCTGATTATAAAAGTCAGTGATTCTAAAGATTCTCATTAGTCTCATCCCAGGGGCATTTCTAAAGGGCAACTCACTTGCTAAACTATTTCCAGGTAAAACCACTCAGGATCAATTAGTGCCCCAAATCAAATCTTCTGTCTTTCTGGACCCAGATAAAGATGAGCATGGCTAACCCAAACAAAGTTATGAGTTCAAGGTATTCCTTTTTTGTCCTATAAGTTACCAAGAACCATTTAAAAAAGCATTTTATCTAGATAATGATATTGGTTGTTTACAATCTGGATTAATCTTTGTTATCCAGATAATAAACCTTTTATTTCTTGTTCATAAGATCTCCAATTTCATGATTTGTTCTATAGTACCACAATGAAAGGAATAGAGGTAGAAATGAGGTGGAACTTTCTCATTTTCCCTGAAATTTCTTGTCACCCACTTTATGTGATCATGAAGGAAAAATACTTTTATTTAGCTTGTTCAAAGGGAATAAGGGACAGAAAAGATGAACAGGGCTCTGGGCTTATCGTCTAGACAAAATGATATCTCAAAAAAGATCTGTGCAAAGATGAATGAAATAACATTTTTATAAAGTTAGATTGTTAGCTTTATTATTATTGTTATTAAATTTTTTAAAAAGCACTACTACTAGGAGGACCTCATTCCACCTCAAACCCAAGTCTAAGACTGTGTAACATGAAACAGAAAGAACATTAACAATCATAAGCAAATTAAAGGATCATGGAATATGTCACCTGTCAGATTTATGTATTAAAGAAGGAAAAATTTTAAAGCAAAGAAAAAATAGAGAGCATTATGTGTTGTAAAATGAATGATTTTAATTACATCCAATTAAAAAGGTTTTACACAAGCAAAACCAATGCAGCCAAGATTAGAAGGGAAGCAAGAAATTGGGGTAAAATCTTTATGGTAAGTTTCTCTGATAAAGACTTCAGTTTTCAAGTACATATAACATAATGAATCAAATTTATAAGAATATGAACCATTCCTCAATATATGAATTATCAGAGGAGACAAATAAGCATTTTTCAGAAGGATAAATTAAAACTATCTATGGTTATATGAAAAAAATGCTCTAAATCATTATTAATTAGAAAAATGCAAATTAAAACAATTCTGAGGTACCATTTTATACCTATCAGATTAGCAGTAATATGACAGAAAAGGAAATTATAGATGTTGGAGATGATGTGGAAAAAATAGGACATTAATGCCGTGTTGATAGAGGTTGTGAATTGATCTAATATTCTGGAGAGCAACTTAGAGGTATATTCAGAGGGCTATAAAACTGCATATATTCTTTGATCCAGCAATAGCACTATTAGGCCTATGGTCCAAAGAAATCAAAGAAAAGGACCTAAATATCTAAAAATATTTATAGTGAATCTTTTTGTGGTGTCAAAGAATTGGAAATTGAGAAGATGCCCATCAATTGGGGAATGATTAAGGAACTTGTGGACTATGATTGTCATGAAATATTATTGTGCTATAAGAAATGATAAGCAGAAAAACCTGAGAAGATTTACATGAACTAAGTGAGATGAGAAGAGCCAGAAGACATATATTAACAGAAATATTGTAACATTAATCAGTTATTCTCACCAATATCATGATCCAAAACAATTCTGAAGAACTTATAATAAAACATGCTATCCATTCCCAGAGAAAGAACTGATGATTTATGAATGCAAATTGAGCTAAACTTAAAAAAAACACTTTATTCTGTTTTTGTCTGTTTTTTTGGCATTATGAAAATGTTTTACATGCCTACACATGTATAATCAATGTCAAATTGCTTTCCTTTTCAAGGAAGAAGGAGGGTAAAAATGGAGGGAGAAAATTTAAAACAAAATTAAAAGAAAAACAAATTTAAAAATGTTTGCATGTAATTAAGAAAAATAGAATTAAAACTGAATGAAGAAAACAAAAGAATGAAAGAACACTGTCAACATGAAGAAATTCTAGGGAAGTGTGTCCCTATGGGCAACAATGCTGATCACAGGGATTTCCATGGGAAATATCTGTTCAACTTGCATATGATTATCCTGAAAATATCCCAATCACAACTCAAAACTGGAGCTCTGTCAACCATCTATTTCCTGCCTAACTTTTTATTCCCTCTTCTAACTGGATCATACAAATGCATACAAATACAGAATTTCACCAATTCAATCTTATACCATTCCCAATTCATTCTTTGTTTTCTTAATACAGTTGTAAGATTGGCCAGCCTTCTCCACTTCATTGGAAAACATGACTGTGAGATGTGCTTGTCAGTATATGGTACATTCATGGTTCATGGCAGTCCCCCTTATTCATAAGCAAGCAATAAAATGTCTTGTCAAAGGAAGAAAGATACAGAGTACTGAATTAATTCTTTGACAACTGTCTTCCCACCTTAGGGAAGTCCCCTGTTCCCTAAAACCGGACAAGCTGAAACAGCCCTGTTGTAAGAGATCTATTCCTTGCTATTGTGGGTGGATAAAAGTGTTCCATATTCCTAGTTACTTTGATAGTTCTGAGACCTAAAAGCCTACTCCCTTTAGACCCTTCACTGGACATAATATGTGCTTAATATAGATTGTTGAATAAGTGAATTATTTATTTATTCATTTGGAATAAATGAATAAATTTACGTGGAAGGGGTAGAAGGTGGAGTGTGGAAAGAACGCTGCATTTGGAGTTCTAATGCCTGGATTTAGATCTCAGTTCTGCTAATTAATACATGCATGATATTGGACAAATCAGTCTCCCTGGAACAGAGTTTCATCTGTCATCATTTGAGAAGGCTGTATTAGATGGCCCCTGTCTAAGAGATGCTGTGCTATGCTTGAAAATACATTGAACCTAAAGTAATGAAACCTGTGTTTAAATCTTGAAGTGAGCAGTTACCAGTTGTGTTAAATTAGGAATTCTCTTAGATATTATTATATCACCATTATATTTGTTATTATTATACTTGAGTACATTTAGCCTCCTCCCCCAAAGTCCCCAGATGCTAAGAATACAAATCCTGCCCTCATCGTCCTTCAGGGCCCAGAATCTCTACAACTTCCATCTGTGCAGAATCCTGGGCAGTAAGCAGACATCAGATAAATATAATATAATAATATTCAAAAAACTCTTAGAGAACATGGAGGGGGGTATTCATAGGGAATACTGCAGAACATCATGGGAAGCCAAAGGAGCCCTACTTGTTTGTCAGTCCAACCTATCACACTGTCTCTGGGTATGTCTCAGAGTTGGATGGGACGTCAATGGACATTTAGTCAAAATCACAAATGTAAAAGAATTTCTTTTACAGCATACTCCAAAATCTGGCACCCAGACTTTGTAGCAATACAATGAGGGACAACCAACCATTCCACTTTGGGGTAGTCCCCCATTCTATTCACAATTCTGAAACCTTGTGCCATGGCACTCCTATGTGCCCTAGCAAATTCACAGAAATTTTAAAATTTCAAGAAGAAAAAGGATGGCTATTATGTTATTAGAATGCATATACCTATCAAATTGCTTGAACAATTTGAACAAATATAATCAAATTGTATTTAATAAATACAACAGTTTGGCCTTTTCTTTCTGACCAAGGGACACAATGAAAGAATTATCGAGACAGTAAGGGCACCTTGAACCAAGAAAGTTTGATAAACCTCTGCCTTATAATAATCAAACCTAAATCTGTTTTTCTGTAACTTCTATCCATTGCTCCTTTTGGAGCCAAGCAGACTAAGTCAGATTCATCAGATTCATCTTCTAAGTGACAGCTTTTCAAATCCTTGACAACAGCTATAATGTTCTCTCCTCCCCTCCCCCAACTACATCTTCTCTTTTCCAGGTTAAACAAACTCAACTATCCATCTTGGTATAGAACCAACTTGAGGCTCTATAGCATCCTGGCTCCTGGCTTCCCCTCCCCCAACTGTGTACGAAGGGGAGGCGGGTGGAGAGGGAGGATGAGAGAGAGCAAAAGGGATTGAGATGTTCATAATATCAAGGAAAACTGTCACACTGATGCAGATTATAGCTACTGGAGCACTGACAAAGAGAAGAAAAAAGCCCTGTAAAAACTCGGCCTGGTTGTATAAAAGTAATACTAATTACAATCATTTAAGGCAACTACTTGCCATTCACGCCTAATCACCATGCAGCACAGTGAGGATTATGCACACCCTTAAATATGTGTTAGATTAACTTTGTTGTAAGTTTTAATTTCAGTACTAAACTCTAGTCATGGCTATTCAGGCTTGCCTGCTCATAACTATAAAAAATTAAAAGGAACATTGTCTGGGAGCCAGGGTTCTCAAATCTCCATTGCGTGACAGAAACAAGATGATCTGTCTCTCTTTGGGTCTCAATTTTTCCAACATTGAACATGAATCATAATTCTCCTCTCTACCCTCCCCCTGAAATCATCATGAAGAGTGGGGAAAGGTATGTACCATAGTAACCTCAAAATCTGAATATAAAATGT
>MU174354.1:40965800-40982050 GCA_016696395.1 Antechinus stuartii
AGGAAGGAAGGAAGGAAGGAAAGAAGGAAGAAAGGAAGGAAGGAAGGAAGGAAGGAAGGAAGGAAGGAAGAAAGAAAGAAAGAAAGAAAGAAAGAAAGAAAGAAAGAAAGAAAGAAAGAAAGAAAAAGAGAGAGAAAGAGACAGAGAGAAAGAAAGAAAGAGAAAGAGAGAAAGAGGGAAAGAAAGAAAGAAAGAAAGAAAGAAAGAAAGAAAGAAAGAAAGAAAGAAAGAAAGAAGAAAGAAAGAAAGAGAGAGAGAGAGAAAGAAAGGAAGGAAAGAGAGGAAGAGAGGGAGAGAAGGAAAGAGGGAGGGAGGGAAAAAGGAAGGAAGGAAAGAAAGAAGGAAGGAAGGAAGGAAGGAAAGGGGAAGGAAGAAAGAAACTAGGAAGGAGATGCTGTTCCTTATCTCCAAATGACAATATTCCATTGGCATCTGCTCTTGAGCTCTTTATGGCATGGAAGGTCAGAAGTCCATCTTAGAGGAGCCTGCCTTTGCTATAGAATGAGGTTGTATGTACTTCACTCTCCTATGAATAGAGGCAACTGACACAAATTAGAATTATTTAGCTTGGGGAAGTAAAAGTGGGACTGAACTTTGAGTCTTTGATGGGACACAGTGTACCTTAAAAGTCTTAGGGCAGTTGTTTACTTACAACTGTTGTGTTACATTTTGTGTTATTATTTCTACTGAGGATAAAATAAGAAGACTCAGGCTCCTTCTATAGTATGGTCCAAGATTATCATTAAAGAATTGTGTTGTAAGGTTGTGAGGTTCCAGAGACCCAGATAGAGAGTCATATCAATTCCTCCATTTTGCATCTGTTCTGGTCTATTTTATTATGCTTTTGATTTTGTTTCTAGATGTATCTTGCACTTTGCTGTCCTGGCCTCTACTGAAGTTAAAGTTTCTCAAAGATAAGAACTGTATCTTTTACCTTTATTCATTTTGGTTCCTCTAGGAAAGTGAATCTGAGCACACAGTAGGTGCTCTGACAAAACAAAATAGTTAAAGGAATTAATGATGAGATCTCTCTCTATCCAGGTCTCTCAAAGCTATCAATAGCTGGACTTAATTCCTTCTGCTGTTCTGCATAAATCTTTGCATCTAAAGGGGAACAGATGCATGGATTTCCTTAGACACTCTAGGTGTCCAAGCAAAGAAGCAATGAAACAGACCCTTGTTTTTCTTTAATAAACAAGTCAATACACAATTTATTAAGTGCCTACAATATGCCAGGTGCTGTATTTTCAGTCTGCATGGAACTAGTGGGATACGCCAACTGCTGTCTCTTTCCTCCAAGCCCTGCTACATCCTGCTTACTCATGAGCTTCAAAAGATCAACAATGGAAAGATGTTTGCTTGAAGCTAATCCAGAGCTAGACCTTTCTCTCCCTGATCTTCTTTTAGGGACCATTATTTGAGAACCTATACATCTATGACTCCTCACCTGCCTCTTGACCAGTCACAGACACTCACCCATTCTATCCACCTTTCTCTCCTTGTCAATATCCCTACAGTCTTCTACCAATTACCGCCTGATGTCAATGGCATATGTCACTGCAGCTTAGTGGAAATAGTTGTGTATGGCTGTTTATTCCTGAGTAAATTTTAGACTTCTGGGCAGGTGTTAGATGAAATGTAGGAATGTAGGATCCCTAGTGAGAATTTCTGGGCTTAGGCACAATGCAAACAGCAACATGCTGCCAACTGAAAAGGTAGTGAGGGTCCTGAGACAGTCTTTTTCCAGGGGAATTGGGTCTGGACTTGAGCAGATACCACAGAGCAGCCTGAATGAGTTTCCTTCTCCCCTTTTCCTACCTCTGCTGAGAGCATCCTTCATCAATAGTGCCAAAAGACTAAAACCCTTTCTTTGGCAGTGATAACAGACTTCTGAGATGCCATGGAAACCACAGACAGGGACTACTAAGGTACTAGGCATCTCAGTGAGTTGGAAATCCAGAGGCTGGGGCTTCTATTCCCAAATCTTTGCTGACTTCCCACATAATCTAAGGTAAATGTAGAGAAGACCTATCTGCTCTGTTTTTGAGATTATAGTACCCTGACATGACCTAGCTTCCTGTTGGTGGGACAAATGACTAATAAAAATGGAAGCATGATTATGCTCAGGCAGAACAATGTTATAGACAATGAGGGAATCTTGTTTCCTCCTGCAATCCCACAACAACCTAGTTGTCTCTGGGAGGACCCTGAAGCATCATGAAAACTATTGTTCGATCAATCAAGGACAACTCAAGCATTTCCTATGCTAAGTACTCTAGTACTTAGTATGAAATATGAAGCATGGTTAGCTTTCCTCAAGGGGCTTGTAGTCTACTTGGGGAAACAATACTTCAACAGTTGAATGTGGAAATAAAAATATAAGAAAAAGCAAAAGTTATCTAGGGCAGTGCATAAAAATTACCAAATAAATGGTTTAGACACCAAGTGACTATAAGGGTAAGAACTTGAGAGATCTGGGAAGCATCCAAGTAGGAAATAGATTTGAACTGAGCCCAGATAAAATTAGAGTTTGTGGAGAGGAAGAAAAGGCATTGCAGGAAGGATGGGTTGGAAGACTGCTATGAATCATAGGATTTAGAGCTGGAAAGGATCCTAAGGATTCCTATTCTAAGCCCCACATTTTACAGATGAGAAAACTAAGGTACAGAGAGATGTGACTTGGTCAAAGTCATGCAGGTCATAAGTAGCAAAGCTGAGATTCAAACCCACAATCTGAACTCCTAAGATTTACTGTTGTTGCCATTGTTGTTAGAGGTAAGGGGAGTCACAGCACTACTGGTGCTTCACACATAATTGAGATTTAGTAGGTAGTTGTTGAATCAAATTTAACTGAAGTAAATATGAATGCAGATGAAACAGAAATTTAAGGTGATTAACCTTAAACTCCTTGACAATTAGAATACCTAAATTTGTTCCACAAAAAAGACTATAAAGTTCTTAGTGGCTCTCTTCCACTCAAAGATCAACACTATAGATTCATCCCACTAGGAAAGCAAAGCAAAGTTACTCCATTCTTGATTATCCTCATGGAGATTCTCTCTTACATAAATTATGGTGAATTTTTAGCTGGAAATAATCATCCCCTGTGCAAACAACATATTTTTGAAGAACCCTACTTCCACCCCACTGACTAACTGGTCTGTTTAGAGGATACAGATTCATTTCAAAAATTAACCTGAACAAGAAATGATTATTAAGATATAATTATATCATATATAAATATAATTACCCAACCAGTCACATAATGAACTCTAAATCTTAACAAAGTGACTTCTTTTGGATTATCCATGATTTGGTTTATCCATGTTACTATTTTACTTTCATTAGTGTAGATAATTAGGGAGTGGATTGTAATTACAGCTGAATTTTTGGATTCTTTCATGGTAGTAAGTGGAGGAAACTCATCCTATGTCCAGTTGAACTTTGACTGTCGTGACCCCAGAGGCCAACTTAATATCATTATTGAATTCCATCCTGGGCTAAAGGAACTGAGTGGATCAACCACCCATATGGTGCCAACTCAGTGTTAATGGTGCAAGTGAATTACAAACAAGGCCCACCTGCTGTGCTCGGCTACAAAACCCGGCAGGAGGGTAATTACCCAGAACACGAGCACAGGGGGATGCAGCAGGCGGGGAGCACATTAACCATGGGGAAAAACAACGTTCCAATGCTTTGCTTTTTAGCACGACCCAAGGAGCTGCTGGCAAGAGGAGAGAGAAAGGACACCCCAGAGCTGCTACTATTAGATGAGAAGAGGTTGGGAACCGGTAGGTCAGGGGGAAAAAAGGTGGATCCTCAGAAGTCTGAGATTGTGTCTCATCTAAAACTTAACACAGATGCATCTCTAACAACAAGGACATACTTTTCATGGAGCCTCAAAGATATCAATGGGAAGCAAACAAAACAACATATATAGGGTAGTGAAACTAGCCTTGCAAGGATGCTTAGCTTAGACCACTAACAGAATGGGAAAATAAGAGCAAAGATAGTCATGAAATTATACAGATTGTCATCAGCACTACTCTATGAAGACAGTTTATGAGAAGCAGCAGCAGACTTATTCACTTGTGAGTGATCTGATTCTGGTTAATTGCTTCCACTTGAGCACAACAGATTGTTGTTGACCAATTACTGAGTTGTGCAGTTATAATAGTAGCTATATGAGTAGGGTTCTCTTCTTCCACAAAGTTGGGATACTATTACCCATTTTTAGTTATGTGCACAGATATATATCCCTCTCAAAATCCCCTAGTTGAGTCTGTGGAATAGTATGTTGTCTGCATCTTAGAACAGACTTTTCTTTTTCATTGTCTGTGGGCAATGATATGTCAGCAGGGAGCTGTCCTCCAATGAGTAGGAGCAGAGAAATATCAGTAAGACTTTGCCTCTGAGCAGGCAATTCTATCTGAGAATGAAATTCTAGGGCACTCCCAGTCCCTACCCCTTTGAATTCTCCTTGGGGATTCTGAAGTGCCTTCATAACCATGTGTACTTAGTAAATGCTTTGGGGCAATAGTGATAGATTTATCTCAACAAAAAATTTTGTTCTCTTTGTATCATTAATCTTCTCAAAACCTTAGAAAAGTAACTTAGTTGATGTTAGCATCTTCACTATCTAGTTTGGAATAACACATGCCCCAAAAGAGAACCACCCAAAAAATCATACTTGAGACTTAGAAGCACTGGGTCAGACCCAATTCAATCAGGTCTTGCCTTCATGCCCAAAAGCTACCTATGAAAATCATATTCCTTTCATACAGAACAATGAGTGAAATAACAGGTTTCAGAGCAGAGTAGAAGACAAGTTGAACAAGGAAACCAAGTCTTTATTTTCTGGTATAATTGAAAGAGCATCATAATTGGAGCCAGAAATCTGGATTTAATTCCTGGCTCCACAATTGTGTGACCTTGAACAAATCGCTGAACTACTCTGAACCTTGTAAAGTTGTAAAACACTTGGTCCTAGTTACTTTAGAGGACTGTCACAAAAATCAAAAGGAATCATGCATATAGAGCACTTTACAAGCACCATACAAGTTACAAATCACCATATTAAACAAATTTTCTGTTCTTCAGTTTCCATTCTAGCAACAGGCAATGATAGCTTTACTTTTTCCTATCTAACAATGTTATCTTGAACCACCAGAAATTCTCATTCTTAAAAATATACAATATTAGAGGCAAGAGGTTAAAGATTCAAATAGCTTCATTTTGCATTTTGAGAAAACTGAAGCCCAAGATGGGAAATTATGTATCTATGGTCCTACAACCAATTACTTCAGGGACTTGAAGTCTTCTTACTCAAAATACAGTGCTTTTCAGCTATAATTTAGGTGACCTTTCCATCAAGCTGCCTCCCTGCAAGGTATAGCCATGTTCTGTTCATTTCTTCCAAAAAACCCCAAACAAACAAACCACAGAAGTGCTTCTCTCCCTTGGCTTCTTAAGTCTTCAACACTTGTGAAACTTCCTGATAAGGTTACAGAAAGGGTTCAGGAAACAGAAAGTATTACCTTGGTATCCAGAGTCTCCCATAATCTGGTAATTGCCCTATTGACCCACAATATCATCAAAGAACCCTATGGTACAGTGAGAGATAGAACACTGCACTAAACAAGTAATTTTCAGATATTATCTCACTTGATCCTCACAACTACCCTGTAAGAGCTATCTATATATCTATATATTAATATATATAAATATATATATATAAATATATAATATATAATATAATATATCCATATATTGCAGTTGATAAAACTGAAGCAAACAGAGGTTAAATGACTTCCCTGGATTCCCACAGCTAGGAGGTTACTGAGTTCAAATGTGGTGAATTCATGTCTTCCCTGCTCCAGGTCCAGAGCTGTACTACTATATCACCTAAATGCACTAGGGTTTGGAGACAGAGGATCTGTTTTCAAATCTTGGTTTAACTACTTATACCTGGTGATCTTGTGCAAATGGTGGAAGCTCTCTGGAACTCAGTTTCCTTACGTGTAAGATGAAGGGGTTGAACCAGATTATCTCTAGAGTCCAAATTCCAAATCTACCCCCAGGAAGCCTCAGTTTCCCCATTTTAAAATGAGAATAGTAATTTTTACATAAGCTACATCAAAAAGTTTTGAGAAAAGTATTTTATAAACTATAAGCCTATGCAAATGTAATATAATTTCATTTATTCAATAAATATTTGATCACCTACTATGTGTACTACGCTACGCTAGACACTGGTAAAAGATGTCAGTGTCATTATGAGATAGCATATGTTTATAAAGAGTTTTATGTTCTAGTGTGATTTTACATACTGGTACAGCTTCACAGGTAGGTGGTGTCAGTATTATTTTCCCCACTTTAAAAATGAAGAAAAGGAGTGAGATATTCAATAATACACAGCTGGGAAGCAGTAGTCAGAACTCTAAATTAAGTCTCTGAGTCCAAATCCAGCAAGGATCCTGGCACTGAAAAAGCTTTCATAATTTTTCTTAAAAACTGGTTTATCCTGGATCAGTGCATGACAGATTGGCACACCCAGAGACCCTGCCTTTTGGTTTATAATCATCATCACCAAAAGCAAATATTTCTTTTGTGTCTTTTATGGGCAAGGGAAAACACCACTGACACCCAGGACTACATAGGATGACCAGTAAACATGTCAAGCCATTAAATGAGTAATAGATTCAATGCTTACATTACTGACTAATAGTTAAGTGCAGCCACTGGGAGATGGGGAAGAGACTCATTAGGAGCTATAGTTTCAGCAGAAAGTAATGAAGGTAGGATGAGAGGCAAGCCAGTTATGGCTTCTCTCCTGATGCCTCTGAAAAATCATCAGTGATCACAATAAGGCAACTGTTTTGCAGTTGTTTGGGCAGCAAAGAGGATAAAGAAGGAAAGGAGGATGTAGGATTAGAGCTTGGAAAATACCTTAAGGGTCATCTTGTTCAACCCTCTCATTTAACAGGTGAGAAAATAGGGCCCAAAGGAGTGGAAAGACTAATCCATAGTTGAAAAGCCAGTGAGTATTAGAGCTGGGAATAAAACCCAATTCTTCTGACTTCTAATCCCGTGCCCTATGCATGGTAATCATTTCAAGGAATTTTTTATCCTAAATTCAATTTATGGGTTGGACTATTCTAAAGGTCTCTAAAGACAGGAGCCCAAGTTTTGCTGTCTAAGATCCCAGGGAAGGTTTTTGAAGTAATAAAATTCCCTACTCTGGTCAGAGAGAGGCAGATTTTGTTAAGGTTAAAAAACCTGTGAAGAGCAGGATAGGAAAAAGAAAAAAAATACTTGGAGAAATGAAGAAAGAAAAGGATAGATCAGTAAATGTAAAACAGTAGAGTCTTTTCAGGATCTCATGTTAGAAGAAAGTGTGAACAGCATAGTCATCCCTTCTTCATTCCATTGTATGGAAAATTTGACTCTACCTCCCCAGAGGTAATCCTTGGCTTTTCTATTTTTTTCCACGGTGCTGATTGTCAAGTTCTACTTAGGAGCCAACTGAACCTCTGAAGACATAGGCTATAATGATCTCACTAGGTATTAACTTTGAATTCATTCGCCCCTTCTTCACTCACACTGCTTCCACCAATGAAGAAAATGAAACTATGAGAAAACTCTGATTTGGTGATATATGACCTTCAAGATTCTAACTCTAAGGGAGGGAAGAAAGGAAAGAAAGAAGAAAGGAATAAAGGGAGGGAGGAAAGAAGGAAGGAAGAAAGGAAAGAAGGAAAGAGGAAAGGAGGGAGGAATATAATAATGGATTGTTTGTCTCTGCTGAAACTTGGAAAAGGAATTCAAGCCCAAACTTCAGATATAGGTCCTAGAAAAGTGATTTTCCCACCATAATTTCCCAAATAAAACCAAAAACAATGGTTCAAATTTACAGGAGATATTTTTAGGTTTACAAAATACTTTTCTATAGCCTGGTGTACAATATTGTTCTTAGAATTTTACAAATGAGGAAAGTCAAGGACACACTTTGGAATAGGAAACAGAAGTATAGCTAATAGGGGCAAACAGCAGCCTAAATTCCATTGTGCAGGGGTGAAAGATGCAAAGAAGAACATTGTTAATACTAATTTAAAAATTTCTTAGCATACTTCAATCTGTATTCAATCAATATAAATTCTTTCTCTAAAGATAGATGGTATACTTCATCATTAGTCCTTTAGATATTGGGATCACTAATACAATGAAAATAGTTGAGTCGTTTACATTCTTCAAACAATATTGTGGTTATTGGGTACAACATTCTCCTGGTTCTGTTCACTTTGCTCTGTAACAGTTCATTTAAGTCTTTCCAGATTTTTCTGAAATCATCCTGCTTGTCATTTCTTATAGCATAATAACATTGCATTACAATCATGTACCACAACTTATTTAGCCATTCTTCAATGGATGGGCATCCCTTTGATTTCCAATTCTTTAAATCCAATTCTGATCACAAAAAAAGAGCTGCTATAAATAATTTTGTACAAATAGATTCTTTTCCCTTTTTGTATGTCTTTGGGATATAGACATAGCAGTAATATATTACTGTATCAAATGGTATGTACAATTTTACACTCTTTTGGATATACTCCCAAATTGCTCTCCATAATGGTTTGATCAGTTCACAACTCCACCAACAGTGTGCTAGTGTCCCAGTTTTCTCACATGCCTTCCAACATCTAAGATTTGCCTTTTTTTGTCATATTAGTCACTCTGATAGCTGTGAAGTGGTACCTCAGAATTGTTTTCATTTGCATTTTTCTGATCAATATAGTAATAAAGCTAACTACAGATAGCTTTATTAGTCTGAAAATGACTTGTTCATATCCTTTTATCATTTATAAATTGGGAAATAACTTGTATTTTTCTAGTTTGACTCAGTTCTCTATATATTTGAGAAATGAATTCTATCAAAGATACTTGGTTGCATTGGTTTTGTTTATGCAAAACTTTCTAATTTTATATAATCAAAACTATCTGTTGTACATTTTGTAATGTTTTCTATATCTTCTTTGGTCCTAAATTCTTCCCTTATTTATAAATCTGACAGATAAACTATTCCATGTTCTTTTGATTTGCTTATGGCATCACCTTTTATGTGTAAATCATGTATCCATTTTAACCTTATCTTGGTATAGAGATGTTAATTTATGCCTAGTTTTTGCCACATTGTTTTCCAGTTTTCTTAGCAATTTTATCAAATAGTGAGTTTTTATTCCAGAAGCTAGAGCCTATTGGCTTATCAAATAGTAGATTACTATTGTTATTGAATATTGTTATCTCATGTATCTAACCTCTTTCACTAATTCATCACTCTATTTCTTAGGCAGAATCAAATGGTTTTGATGACTATTGCTTTATAAGACAGTTTGAGATCTACTAGAGCTAGCCTACCTTCTTTCACATTTCCCCCCATCAATTTCCTTGATATCCTTGAGATTTTATTCTAAATGAACTTCATTATTTTTTCTACCTCTATAAAATAACTTTTGATAGTTTGATTGGTGTGGCAATAAATATACTCATTTAGGTAGAATTGTCATTTTATTATATTGGCTCATCCTACCTATGAGCAATTAATATTTTTCAAACTGTTTGGATCTTTATTTGTATGTTTGGACTTTATTTGTATGAAAAGTGTTTTCTAGTTGCACTCATATAGTTTCTGGGTTTGTCTTAGCAGGTAGACTCCCAAGTACTTTATATTGTCTACAATTATTTTAAATAGAATTTCTCTATATCTTGCTGCTGAACTTTATTGGTAAAAAATGGAAATGTTAATGGTTTATATGGGGAGGGGTGTTTATAACCTGCAACTTTGCTACAATTGTTAATAATTTCAAAGTTTTTTTCAATTGATTCTCTAGAATTTTCTAAGTATAATATTATATCATTTGCAAAGAGTGATACTTTTGATTCCTTATTATACATTCTAATTTCTTTAATTTTTTTCTCTTATTGCTATAGTTAACACTTCTCGTACAATATTAAATAATAAAAATGATAATAGCCATTTTGTTTCATTCCTGATTGTACTGGGAAAGTTTTTAGCTTATCTCTAGTTAATATTGCTTTAAATACCAAAAAAATTTATTTTCAATGAGTGCTACATATTTTTATAAGTTGAATTGCACATTCAATAGCAAAGGTTAGAACATCATGTAGACAGTAACAGATGAATAGATGCGAGGCCAATAGCAGTAACAAATATTTAGCAATTGCTTCCTCTATGTAGATCATCTTGTTAGGCACAGAAGGAAATGAAAATGATTTTGTCTTCATGGAGAATACAGGACTAATAAGGGAATGAGATACCGATATAAATAGTATATTATGCAATATTACTTGATAAGAACATCAGAGGTGATTTACGAGGAATAATGGTGAAGTATAGTTTCCTGCTTCTTGGCAGGGAGATAGTATAGAATGAAGCATTTATTCCCAGACATGGCCGATGTATTGCTTGTTTTGCTTGACTATATTTGCTATAAGTAATGGTTACATTGGAAGTGGCAGCAATATAACAAAGGAAAAGAATCAATAAAACATCTTTAAATAGGTATATTAGAGAAGTGTGAACAAAATGAAATGAATTGCTTTGGGAGATAATGGGTTCCCCCTCTACCACTAGGAGTCTTTAAACTGAGACTCTTGTCAGTTTGAGCATTGTAATGTAGAGTCTTTAGCAGGAATGGGTTGGACCAGATGGTCACTGAGGTCCCCCTCAACCCTGAATTCTGTGATTCTATTCTATGATGACTTAGAAGAAACTCATTACTGATACATACAAATCAGGGAAAGTTTTGTCTCCAACACACAAATTCACTCTGGTGGAATTTACTTCTAAATCTTTGAAAATATAAAACCTTGACTGATTGAGCTAAATGGACTATAATCATAGTGTATATATATATATATATAGTGTATATACAACATACAGACACACATTTCCTCTCCCAGTTTGTGTACTTTGTAGAAACACATACATACACACATTTATATGTATGTATCTATATTGTTCTACAAAGTATACAACAACCCTGGAAGGGAGAAAGTATGCTATTGTTACCGTTTTTTTTTTACAGATAAGGAAGCTAAGGTTCATAGAAATGAAATGATTTACCTACTATGGTATCGCTAGGAAACACAAGTGCTAAAGGTCCTTTAACTTTAATATTTTGGGTTTTTTCCATAAGATCATAGTTATGGAGCTAGAAGGGACCTCAAGGGTCATCTTGTCCAATTTATCCATTTTACAGAAAAGAAAACTGAAAGTCAGATAAATTAAGTGACTTGCCCAAAGGTTATTTGTATATCAAGAAACTGAAACAGAATTTGAATCCAGATCCTCTGACTCCAGGTCAGTGTTCTCTGTTACTTGCCTTTCTCACTCCAGATATGATTCAACTGACTTCTGACTCTCCCATCCACCCTCACAAAGGAATAAAAGGATTAGTCTCTGTATGCAAAGAAATAGGGCAGGCAGCTCAAAAAGGTCACTTGACCAGTCTAATGGAAGAAGAAACTGCATCATGGACCATTGGCAGTCTAGCCCACTTGGCCAAAAAAAACTAGGGAGAGGAGAATGAAAAGATTACATCAGCTGTGGCCTCGGCTCACCCTACAAAATAATTATGTTGGAAATGGATTCTTCCTTTTAAAAAGTAATGTTTACTTCTAAAACATAGCAATCACTTTCCACATTGCCATGGTGTATGTTAAATCTGATCTGGCTTCATTGTATTAGGGGGGGATTCCTCTCTTATGTATTAGGGCTCACTTTCTAATGCACTGAAATTTACAGCAAATTTATTATTCGGTTTGGCGAAAGGTATATGAATAAAGAATAACTCGCAATCAGTGGTGCTCAGTCTGCATGGCCAGAAAAGCCGCTCTGCCTTTGAATGAGCCTTGCTTAGCAGCCCACAGAAAGCCAGTCCTGCCAGGGCAACCTGACACTGCATCAGAGCAAGCTCGTGTTTTTGCTCCCCTGGTGGTACTTGCTGGTGCATAGTGACACTGTGAACCCCAGGAGGGATCCAGATTCAGAATCTCTCTGGCCTTCCCCACTTTGCTGTGTCTTCTGGAAACAGAGAAAAATTCAAGATCTCTCTCTCCTTCCCTTCTTCTCCCTCCTTCCTTCCTTTCCCCCTCTCTTCCTCTCCCTCTTTTTCTCCCCTTCTCTCCTCCTCTCTCCTCCCTCCTCCTTCTCTCCTCCTTTTCCCCCCTTTCCTCCTCTCTCACTCTTCTCTCTCTTTCTCCCCCCCCCATTCCTCTCTTCCTCTCCCTCTTAAGATCTTCCTCAGTTTCTTTCTCTATCTCTCTAAGTGTATCCCTCTATCTCTTCCTCTCTGTTTTTAAATGTCTTCCTCCATTTCTACCTCTGGTTTTCTCTCCATTCTCCTTTATTTCTGTCTGCCTTTCTCTGTCCCATTTTTCTCGCATTCTTTCTTTCCTTCCTTCCCATCTAAATTCCCCCTTTCTATCTCTCTCTCCTCCTCTCTGTCTCTCTCTGTCTGATTCCCCCCAATCTTTCTCTTTCTGTCTCTATCTCTTTATGTCTTTCACTGTATGCATTTCCTCTATGCCTTTCTCCTTTCTCTGTTTTGGTCTGCATATTTTTTTCTGTCTTTCTCTGTCTCTATTACTATTCTCTCTGTTTCTGTCTTTCTGTATGTTTCATGTCTCTCTGTATTTGTTTGTCTATCTGTCAAAGCTAGAAAGGGCCATCACAATTATCTAATTCAGCTTCCTTATTTTACAAATCAAGAAACTGAGGGTCAGTCAGATTAACTGACTTGTTTATGGTCACATGGATAGCAAATGGTACTGCCAGGATTTAAATGCAGGTATTCTCACATCCAATCAAGTATTCTTTGTTACATTGTGCTGTCTTCCCACCCCCACTCCTCTCTTTCCCTATCTCTCTCCTTCCATTCCTGTGCTCAAAGCTGTTATTATAACCAGAACTTAGGAAAGGATAGCTGCTTCAAAGAACACCTTTCCCTCTAGGATACACCTATGACCTGAGGTTCTTACTGAGATAGGTTTTTGTATTATGGTCTTTCTCTATGGTGCTGAATTTTAGCTGAGTTCTCAGGAACAGCTTAAGCTAAGTTCTATGAATGTCATTTTTTAAGGTTTGAATATAAGCAAAACCCAAACTCCTTCAGTAAGTATAACCTGTTGTATGAATATTTTCCTGGTTTTTTCAGCTTTTAGTGCTTTCTCTCTTGAACTTACTTATTTGGATATTTCTTGAGAATAAAGATTATTTCCTTTTTATTTCTGTAAACTCATTGCCTAGAACAATGCCACAGAAGCAATTGGTGGTATAGTAAATAAAACATTGAGTCTGGAGTCAGGAAGACCTGAATTCAAATTCCTTCCCTTACCCCCTCATTAGCTATGTGACCCCCAAGAAAGTCATTTTACCTCTATTTGCCTCAGTTTCCTCAACTACAAAATAGGAATAATAGCAACTATCTCTCAAGTTTGTTGTAGGGATCAAATTAGATAATAAGCAATTAGCATAGTACCTGCACATGGTAGGCATTATATAAATGTTTATTCCTTTTACTACTTTGCATCTTCAAAATATATGTTGAATTGAAATTAATACCTTCTGGACAGCTTGCCTTAGATATTAGGATCATGTTGGGCGATACTGTAAAATTTGATACCATCTCCTGTTTCAATTCTTGGGATCTCTCCAAACATTCTTTCTCTCATGTTCTTTCCCCTGCTCTTGGGGGTCACATAAAGTAGATGTCATGATGCTTCTAAGTCTATACTCCATAGAAATCAAAGAAAGGGGACAAGAATCTTTAAACAGAAAAATTATTTATGGAAGTTTTTTTTCCCCCTGGTAGCAAAGAACTGGAAATGAAGAGGATGTCTATCAACTGAGAAACGGCTAGACAAATCCTAGTATAATAATGTCATAGAATGCTATTGTGCTATAAGAAATTATGAAAGGCATGGTTTCAAAGAAATCTGGAAAGACTAGTGCAGAATAAAGTAAGCAGAACTAGGGAAACAATTTATATAATAACAACATTTTAAAGACCAAAAATAAAACTTTGAAAGATTTAAGAACTCTGATCAAAAAATGATTGCAGAGCTCTCTTGATGATGGATGCTACTTACTTCCTAACAGAGACATATATGCAACCCCTGTTGGGAAGTCCATTGGTATGGGACTCTCCTAATTAGTAGATATTAATACCCAATGGACATGGACAATTTGTTTTGCTTGACCATGCATATTTGTTACAAGGATTTTCCTTTCTTTTTTGAAAAGTAAAGATTGGGTGGTGGAAAAACAAATGTTTATCAAAATGATTTAATTGCAAAAAGAAAGTGATAGACTAATTCATATCATGATAGAAATTAATATAAAAGATCTGATATAATAGCAAGAGGAGAGTTTTTTTATTTAAATTTCATTTCATTTTCAGATCTGTATTTACTCTTTCCTGCCTCAATCTCCTCCAATGGAGAAAGTAAAAAAAAAAAACAAAAACAAAACAAAAAAAAAAACCAAGATTGCCTCTACGAAAACTCAGTTAAGAAAAAAAAATATTCCCCACATTGACCATGACTTTCTCCAACATGTGTAGTCCATCTGAACTCTGATCACCCCTCTCTCAGAAGGTAAGCAAGTATGTTTCATCTTGAATCCCCTGGAACTTTGGTTGGTCATTGTGTTGATTAGAATTCCTAATCTTTTAGAGTTGTTGATACATGCAATATTGCTGTTATCTTATGAATTGTCCTCCTGGTTCTGCTCACTTCATATGCATTATCTCCTATAAGTCTTCTCAGATCTCTCTGAAACCATCCTCTCCATAATTTCTTGTAACATGATAAATTTCCTCACAAACATACCATGATATGTTCAAACATTTCTCAATTGATGGGTCCAGGACTTATATTTTAACAGAAAAGAAAGAAAAAGGAAGGAAGGAAGGAAGGAAGGAAGGAAGGAAGGAAGGAAGGAAGGAAGGAAGGAAGGAAGGAAGGAAGGAAGGAGAAAGAAAGAGGGGAAGGAGGAAGAAAGAAAAAAAGAAATAGGGGAAGGAAGATGAAAGAAAGAAAGAGGGGAAGGAGAAAGAAAGAAAAAATAGGGGAAGGTGAAAGAAAGAAAGGAGGGAAGGAGAAAGGAAGAAAGGAAGGAAGAGGGGAAGAGAAGAAGGAAGGGGGGAGGAGGGAGAGAGGAAGAAAAGCAAAGAATCTCCAACCAGTAATGGGAGAATGGAAGAAGATTGGGGAAGTGAGTTCCCTGGTTTTTAGATAGGGAGAGCTGTTTTCCAGGTACCATTCATTTCTGTGATATCTGAAGAGTTTGAGACACATAGTTTCTAGATAATTAATCATTTTATTATTTATGCTAGCATTTTATTAATAAAAGAGGTGATGACACTCTCAAATGCCAAAAACTCCTCATGGTGGTGGGCTCACAGTTTATATACTCTGGGGAAAATGGATGCTCCTGAGGGTACATTATAATAATTAATCAGAAAATTGATGTTACAATGAGAAGTAGACTCACTCCAATGGGAGGATGTTACTTTTGGACAAAGAGACTATCTCTACTCCCAAACTACCTACCACTAAATTTGGAAAATCTAGACAAAAGGCCTGTCTCTATTAAACCTTGTTTGAGTGAACTCAATGGGTGAGAATTCCCCTTAGATAAAATGGTCTAGGTGGGATAAATTTTTGACAGAAATCAGTAATACCCTTCTAAGGTTGGACTTCAAACAAGGAAATAAAACAGTTAAAAAATGTGGCTCTTCTCCCATAATTGGGTTAATAATCATTTCTCTGCTATCAATCCATACAGCTTTCTCCTGTGATTCTGCATAAACCCAGCTCTGTTTGTCACTTTCAGAAAATAAGAAATTACAGCAAGACAGCAGGGTACATATATTCAAGGGTATTCTGGATTCAGCTTTTAGGCTCTGGAGAGACAAGTGTTAAATTGTTCAATGTAAGTATTTACATCTCAGAAATCCCTACTAATGCAGGCTTGGTTTATTATTTTGTTGATTGTCCAGACTTAAGAAAGTGAAGGAGGAAATGTAAACAATGCAAATTAAGCTAAAAAGTATAACATGAGTTTTCTGAGAACTGGTAGTTAAATATTTACCAGCTTCCACAGATGAGAAATCTGTGTGTTCTCTCTCTCTCTCTCTCTCTCTCTCTCTCTCTCTCTCTCTCTCTCT